>WNWK01008105.1:0-48965 GCA_009830355.1 Cherax destructor
CTCCATAAGTGACTTCAGGTAGCAAAGCTCTCTCTTTGTCTTTTAATGCCACTAGGATCAGCTTAAGAGTCACTCCACCAACTACACTCCCTGCATGCCTGCTACACTCCCCTGCATGCCTGCTACACTCCCTGCATGCCTGCTACACTCCCTGCATGTCTGCTACTTTCCCCTGCATGCCTGCTACTCTCCTTGCCTCTATGCCTGCCTGCCTTGAATTCTATCATGTTTTCTCACTTTCTTTACCAAAGGAACTTGACTAAGAACTTTCCTTAGCCATGGTGACTTATTTCACAGTTGCACTTGGATAAATAACCACCAGAAACAATGGATTATAGCAAAATGTTTGATGAATGAGCAGAAGCTTCCTCATACCGAGAGACACAGGCAAACTGAAGCACAAGCGGCCCCAGCCAGCGGACGGACACATCCCATATGGCCTCTAACCGAAAACGGCCTCTAACCCGGAGCCGAAAACCGGCCTCTAACCGAAAAACGACCTCTAACCAGGAGCCAAAAAACCGGCCTCTAACCGAGTTGGCCTTTAACCAGAACAGCCTTTAACCCTTTGGGGGTCCAAGGGGTCTCTCTGAAACTCGTTCTCAGGATTCACGAGTTTCAAAAAAAAAAAAATTCTTATGAAATGATAGAGAATCCTTTTCCGATCATAACGCCACAAAAATTATGAAATTGGATCAAAAACTAATGAAATTATGCTTTCGCAAAGTTAGCGGTATCCATGACATTTACACATTGGCGAGTTGTGTTGACAAGAATAAATTGTGTCTTCCAGATGCCTGCAAGTCTCTTCAATAAAGGTAAGTAAATGTTATTTTTTTTTTAGTGATTATTTTTTGTGGAACAATTAATTGTATTTACATTATTTCTTATGGGAAATAAGGTTTCAGATTACGAAAGATTCAGATTAAGTAATAGCTCCTGGACCGGATTAATTTTGTTAACCGAGGGTCCATTGTATTCTATATGCATTTTATCACTCTAGGGTGCTTTAAGCCTTGTAGTAGTATATTATGTGTGGGTGGGGTGTCCATGAGGGCTACCATACCTACCCACACCTGACTTCTTACAATAAATACTACTCACCTTTTGCCCTACATTAAGACTACAAATATTTTGAGGTAAATAATGAGTGTACTGTGTGTGTACAGTCAACCCCTGGTTAGCGATGGCATCAGATAACGATAAAATTGGTTAGCGATACATTTTTCCGTCAAAATATTGGCTCAGTTTACGATGATCCGCTCGGTCTACGATATTCGTCCCGGACGCGTATGCGTGGCCCAGCTGGGCTCGGGCACTAGGAGCGTCAGTGTGCTAGTGTTTACAAGCGAGAGCGACCACCACCCACGCCACCCATGCATTCATACCAGTATATTGTCATTATTCCACTGTTTTTAGTGCTTGCAACTGCTAAATAAGCTACCATGGGTCCAAAGAAAGCTCCTAGTGACAGCCTTGTGGTAAAGAGGCTGAGAAATACAGTAGAAGTGAAGAAGGAGATAATAGCAAAATATGAAAGTGGAGTGCGTATCACTGAGCTGGCTAGGCTGTATGGTAAAGCCTATTCAACCATCGCTACCACTGTGGCCAAGGGAAATACACGTAAAATCAAGGAAGCTGTTGTTGCGAAAGGTGCATATGTGATCATAAAACAGAGATCGCAAGTGCTGGAAGATGTGGAAAATTTGTTGTTGGTGTGGATCAACGAGAAACAGTTAGCAGGAGATAGTGTTACGCAGGCAATAATATGTGAAAAAGCAAGGCAGTTGCATGATGATCTCGTCAAGAAAATGCCTGCAACGAGTGCTGAAGTGAACAAATTTAAAGCCAGCAAAGGCTGATTTGACAGATTTAAGAAGTGAAGTGGCATACATAGTGTTGTGAGGCATGGTGACGCAGCCAGTTGTGACAAAAGTGCGGCTGAAAAATATGTGCAGGAATTCGTGGGGTACATAGAGGCTGAACAATTCCAACCCCAACAAGTGTTCAATTGTGACGAAACAGGCCTGCTTTGGAAGAAAATGCCAAACAGGACCTTCATTACACAGGAGGAAAAGGCACTCCCAGGACATAAGCCTATGAAAGACAGGCTAACTTTGATGCTTTGTGCTAATGCCAGTGGTGATTGTAAAGTGAAGCCTTTACTGGTGTATCATTCTGAAAATCCCCGAGTGTTTGGCAGATGCGGTATCGCCAAGTCTAATTTGTGTGTGATGTGGAAGTGCCCCAGTGTGAAGAAATATCTCCAGGAAAATAATTTGCCACTTAAGTGCCTCCTGATAATGGACACTGCTCCTGATCATCCTCGAGACTTGGCAGAGAAAATTGTGGAGGACTTCATCAAAGTGAAGTTCTTGCCCCCTAATACCACTCCTCTCCTCCAGCCCATGGACCAGCAGGTCATTTCCAACTTAAAAACTCTACACCAAAGCAATGTTTCAAAAGTGTTTTGATGTGACCACAGACATGCATATGACCCTAAGAGACTTTTGGGAAAATCATTTCCATGTCCTGCATTGTGTACACCTTATAGGTAAGGCTTGGGAGGGAGTGACTACCAAGACTTTGAACTCTGCCTGGAGAAAATTGTGGCCAGACTGTGTCCTAGAGAGGGATTTTGAAGGTTTTGGGGCTGAGCCTCAGAACCCTGAGCCTGAGCCTGTGCCTGTTGTGCAAGAAATTGTGGAACTGGGCAAGTCCATGTGGTTGGAGGTGAGTGGTGAGGATGTGGAAGAGTTGGTGGAGGAGCACTGAAGATCTGCAAGAGCTTCAACAGCAACAACAGACCACAGGTCAGGAAAATGGTTCAGAGAAGGAGGAGGAGGAACAGAGATGGAAGAATGGGCCTTCTTCAGTGATTAAGGAGATTTGTGGAATGTGGAGCAGGGTGCAAGGCTTTATGGATGAATATCACCCTAACCAAGCTGTTGCAGGCCGTGCTGGCAACCTGTACAATGACACTGTGGTGTCCCATTTCAGGGATGTTTTAAATAATCGCCAGACACAGAGCTCCCTGGACAGATTTTTGGTTAGAGTGGGGTCCAGTGACTCAACCTGGTCCTAGTGGCATCAAAAGAAAAAGGCCAGTAATACCAGAAAAGAACTTGCCACCTGCAGTGTTAATGGAAAAGGATTCCCCTTCCAAACACTAGCATACTACTCCATCCTTTTCCCTCCTCCGTCTTCCACACATCAACAACTCTTCAATAAAAGTAAGTGACATGTTATTGTACTATATTATTTCTTTATTTCTCATAAACTTGTGTGTAAATGCATGTCTTATGTTGTAAAAAAATATTTTATTTTACTACTTTTTGAAGTCTGGAACGGATTAATTTTATTTCCATTATTTGTTATGGGGAAAATAGAATCGGATAACGATATTTTCGGTTACCGATAAGCCCTCTGGAACGGATTAATATTGCTAACCAGGGGTTGACTGTATTTTACTTTTTATTGTTTTTTAATACCTACTTCTATTGCTAACTTAATATATGTTAGTGTAAACATGTTATCTGGCATTTATATGCATTTATAAGTGGAAAAATTGGTGTTCTGCTTTCCGGCAGTAGCCTGGAACCTAACCTACCATATAAGTGGGGCTCTACTGTATATACCAAGCAGATGTAATCGCTTTGGTACAAAACTGTTTTGTGTAACTGTGAGACTGGTGTTGTATTGAATGTCATTATCTACACAGAGAAAAATACACTTGACAATACCATGGAGATGTTGGGTATTTCCGGTGTTGTTCGCAAGATTATGGAGCCATACCATGGCAAGGGTCATACATTGTTGACAGACAACTGGTATACAAGTCCTCTGTTCTCTGATTTCCTACGTGTGAACAGTACTGATATACAGCCTCTCCTCACTTAACCCTTTCACTGTCGGTGACGTATAGGTACGATTTACAAGCCAGTGTCGGTGACTTATTAATACACCAAAATTCTAGCAGCTTCAAATCTAGCCGGAGAAAGCTGGTAGACCTACATGTGAGAGAACGGGTCTGCGTGGTCAGTGTGTGCAGTATAAAAAAATCCTGCAGCATGCAGTGCATAATGAGAAAAAAAAAACTCCGACCGTGTTTTTGGTTTAAAACGCCGAATTTGAGGTGTATTTTTGTTTGGTATTTATGGTTGTATTCTCATTTTCTTGGTCTCATTTGATAGAATGGAAAATATATTATAGAGATAGATATGATTTTGATTAGTTTCATGATGAAAAGTACCTTGAAATTGAGCTCAAAGTAGCGGAAATGTTCGATTTTTGCTGATGTTTAAGAGTATACAAATGATGTCACCATCCAATACGTGTTCAACTGGGAAGTCTAATACACAGTCACGAATGGGTTGACATTATTTATACAATTATTACAATAATGCAGTAGTCTGCATAACAGTAAATCTTCTACTATATGTGTGAATAAAAATTCAAAATGGAAAGCTAGAGTAATATAAGAGGGGCCTGGAGACATGACTAATGAACAGAGAAAATGCTATTTTACTGCCAGGAATGTCTGCATTGTTTATTCTGGACCCTATTTTAACCCTTTCGGGGTCGGTGCTATACTAGTACGTTTTACGCGCCAGGATCGGTGCCGTACTAGTACGTGTAAATGCTAGCGGCCTCATATTAAGTGGGAAACGGCTGGTAGGCCTACATATGAAAGAATGGGTCTGTGTGGTCAGTGTGTGCAGTATAAAAAAATTCCTGCAGCACAGTGCATAATGAGAAAAAAACTGACTTTTTTTCGTTTAAAACAGCGATTTTGCAGTCTATTTTCGTATGGTATTTATTGATGTATTCTCGTTTTCTTCGTCACATTTGATAGAATTGAAGATATATTACAGAAATAGAGATGATTTTGATTGGTTTGACAATGACAAGTACCTTGAAATTGAGCTCAAAGTAGCAAAAATGTTCGATTTTTGACGATGTTCAAGAGTAAACAAATCACACCATCCATCCAATACACATCAACTGGCAAGTCTAATATTCTTCCACAAGTGCGCTGATATTATTTATACCATTTTTACAATTATATAGTTGTATACATAACAGTGAGAATAAAAATTAAAAATGGAAAGCAAAAGTAATGTAAGTGGGGCCTGGAGATGTCAATAGAACCAGAGAAGATGTATATATATTTTAAAGAACTGCCTGGAATGTCTGTCCTGTTTTATTCTGGACCCTAAATTTTGAGAATTGGCATTCATTTGAAATTTGAATTGTGAAATTGGCCAAATTGCCATTTTCTGACCATTATTTTGGGTAGTTGAAAGTGGTAAATGGGCGGTTTCTTGTACTCAATCGATAGAAGAAATGGAGTTCTAGCGAAATAGCTATGATTTTAGTGGACTGGAACATTGGAATTGGCCAAAAATAGGGCTCAAAGTGGGTGAAATCGCCGAAGCGTAAACATCGTTGAGACCGATAACTTTGCGAGAGCATAATTCCGTAAGTTTTCTATCAAATTTCATACTTTTGGTGTCGTTATGATCAGAAAAAGATTCTCTATCATTTCTTTTTTTTTTTTTTTTTCCAAAAAAATTTTGACCCTGACAACAAGTTTCCGAGAAGGCCTGTCGACCCCCCAAAGGGTTAAAATTGGCATCTTTTGAAATTTGTGAAATTGGTCAAATTGCCAATTTCTGACCACTTTATTGGGTAGTTGAAATCGGTAAATGGGCAGTTTCTTGTACTCAGCCGATAGAACAAATTGAGTTCTAGTGAAATAGCTATGAGTTTGGTTGACTGGAACAAAGGAATTGGCTGAAAATAGGGCTCAGAGTGGGCAAAATCGCCGATGTGTATATAATTCGTAATTCCATAAGTTTTCCATCAAATTTCGTACTTTTGGTGTCATTACCATCGGGAAAAGATTCTCTATCATTTCATAAGAAAATAATTTTTTTTAAATTCTTCGACACTGAGAGCAAGTTTGTGAGTATGGGTCTCAACAGTGAAAGGGTTAACGGTGGAGTTCTGTTCTTAAGACCACATCGGTAAATGAATTCGCTGCTAAACAAGTAGCATACAGTGGACCCCGAGTAACGTAAAAACTTCTTTCCAGAAGCCTGCTCAAGTGCCATTACCGAACGAATTTACTCCCTTAACCCTTTCAGGGTCCAAGGGGGGTCTCCGAAACTCGTTCTCAGGGTCCAAGAATTTAAAAAAAAAAATTATTTTTTCTTATGAAATGATAGGGAATCTTTTTCCGATCATAACGCCACAAAAATTATGAAATTTGATCGAAAACTAACATAATTATGCTTTCGCGAAGTTAGCGGTAGCCATGACACTTACGCATCGGCGATTTTGCCTACTTTGAGCCCTATTTTCGGCAAATTCCAATGTTTCCGTCAACTAAAATTATAGCTATTTCGCTAGAACTCCATTTCTTCTATCGATTGAGTACAAGAAACCGCCTATTTACCAATTACAACTACCCAAAATAGTGGTCAGAAAATGGCAATTTGGCCAATTTCACACAAATTTCAAACGATGCCAATTTCAAAATAGGGTCCAGAATAAACAAGGCAGACATTCCTGGCACTGAAATAACGTCTTCTCTGTTCATTACTCACGTTTCCAGGCCCCTCTTACATTTCTTTTGCATTTCATTTTGAATTTTTATTCTCACAAAAAAAATAGAAGATTTACTGTTATGTATACAACTGCATCATTGTAAAAATGCTATAAATAATATTAGAGCACTTGTGCATGAATATTAGACTCGCCAGTTGATGTGCATTGGATGCATGGTGTGATTTATTTACTCTTGAACATCGTCAAAAATCTAACATTTTCGCTACTTTGAGCTCAATTTCAAGGTACTTGTCGTTGTCAAACCAATCAAAATCATCTCTATTTCTGTAATATATGTTCCAATCTATCAAATGAGACCAAGAAAACGAGAATACATCAATAAATACCATACGAAAATAGACTGCAAAGTCGCTGTTTTAAACCAAAAACACGGTCAGAGTTTATTTTTTTCCTCATTATGCACTGTGTGGTGCAGGAATTTTTTTTATACTGCGCACACTGACCGCACAGACCCATTCTATCACATCTAGGCCTAACAGCCTGTTTCTGCTTGATTTGAGGGCGCTAGAATTTAGGCGTACTAGTACGTCAATAACCCCAGGGCATAAGCCGTACTAGTATGTCAATAACCCTGAAAGGGTTAAGGAATAATGTCACGTAGGTTAGTCTATTTCAGACCCCCAAAAATACACTTCCACAAGCAGTTACAATATTATACTTACATAATTGTACGATTTCCGGGGTGTTCGTTATTCGGGGTCCACTGTACTATACTAATTGTAGTGGGTTTGTGTCAACCATCTTTGATATTGTTTTAATGCCACCTTTGCACCATTTATAACATTTTTATTATATTTTTAAATGTTTATACAGTATTATTTTTTTTTTATTAACACATCGGCCGATTCCCACCAAGGCAGGGTGGCCCGAAAAAGAAAAACTTTCATCATCATTCACTCCATCACTGTCTTGCCAGAAGGGTGCTTTACACTACAGTTATAAAACTGCAACATTAACACCCCTCCTTCAGAGTGCCGGCACTGTACTTCCCATCTCCAGAACTCAAGTCCGGCCTGCCGGTTTCCCTGAATCCCTTCATAAATGTTACTTTGCTCACACTCCAACAGCACGTCAAGTATTAAAAACCATATGCCTCCATTCACTCCTATCAAATACGCTCACACATGCTTGCTGGAAGTCCAAGCCCTCGCACACAAAACTTCCTTTACCCCTCCCTCCAACCTTTCCTAGGCCGACCCCTACCCCGCCTTCCTCCACTACAGATTTATACACTCTCGAAGTCACTCTGTCTCGTTCCATTCTCTCTACATGTCCAAACCACCTCAACAACCCCTCCTCAGCTCTCTGAACAATCGTTTGGTAATCCCGCACCTCCTCCTAATTTCCAAACTCCGAATTCTCTGCATTATATTCACACCACACATTGACCTCAGACATGACATCTCCACTGCCTCCAGCCTTCTCCTCGTTGCAACATTCATCACCCATGCTTCACACCCATATAAGAGCGTTGGTATAACTATACTCTCATACATTCCCTCTTTACTTCCATGGACAAGGTTCTTTGTCTCCACAGACTCCGAAGTGCTCCACTCACCCTTTTCCCCTCATCAATTCTATGATTCACCTCATCCTTCATAGACCCATCCGCCGACATGTCCACTCCCAAATATCTGAATACATTCACCTCCTCCATACTCTCTCCCTCCAATCTGATATCCAATCTTTCGTCACCTATTCTTTTGTTATCCTCATCACCTTACTCTTTCCTATATTCACTTTCAATTTTCTTCTTTTACACACCCTACCAAATTCATCCACCAACCTCTGCAGCTTCTCTTCAGAATCTCCCAAAAGCACAGTGTCATCAGCAAAAAGCAACTGTGACAACTCCCACTTTGTATTTGCTTCTTTATCTTTTAGCCCAACACCTCTTGCCAAGACCCTCGCATTCACTTCTCTTACAACCCCATCTATAAATATATTGAACAACCACGGTGACATCACACATCCTTGTCTAAGGCCCACTTTTACTGGGAAATAGTCCCCTTCCCTCCTACACACTCTAACCTGAGCCTCACTATCCTCATAAAAACTCTTCACTGCTTTCAGTAACCTTCCTCCTATTCCATACACCTGCAACATCTGCCACATTGCCCCCCTATCTACCCTATCATACGCCTTTTCCAAATCCATAAATGCCACAAAAACATCTTTACCCTTATCCAGATACTGTTCACCTATATGTTTCACTGTAAACACTTGGTCTACACACCCCCTACCTTTCCTAAAGCCCCCTTGTTCATCTGCTATCCTGCTTTCTGTTTTACTCTTACTCTTACTCTGTT
Source organism: Cherax destructor (assembly GCA_009830355.1). NCBI lineage: Eukaryota > Metazoa > Arthropoda > Malacostraca > Decapoda > Parastacidae > Cherax > Cherax destructor. The sequence continues at coordinate 8,943 of WNWK01008105.1, forward strand.
TTACTCTTTATACAGTAGTGTACTGTATATTGTAATAAACAGAAAAAAAGAAATCAGCTCTAATATACATTATTTAGGTATGCATACTGGTCAGAGAGCCCGTTGTAAGTCCGAGTCATCGGTAAATGAGTACGTCCCTAAGTGAGGAGAGGCTGTATGTGGAACAGTGAAAAGAAATAGAAAACGCATGCCAAGGTTCACTGGAGGCAGTGCTGAAGGTGCAGTGCAAGCGTTTTATGCCAATGATATGGCACTGACATTGCATGACAAGCGGGACATGACATTGCTGTCACCAATCCACAGAAACGATATGGTACAGACAGGGTGAACAAGGACACCAATGAATGCATTGGAAAGGCAGCTGCTGTCATTGACTGTACGAAAAATATGCGACTAGTCAACAAGTGTGACATGATGATAGGGTTCGTTGATTGTGAGTAGGAGTCGCAAATGGTACATGAAAGTGTTTTTCCACCTTGTAGGCACTACATTTCTCAATGCCTTCAACATGTACGAAATAAAGACTGGAAAACGACTATGCTGTGCAGAATTCACCCTCAGTGTCATAAAGTATAATGCCACACCTTTACCTGCCCCTCAACAGCGACCTGTCCCCAACCACAACCATTTGGGGAAGTGCCAGAGTGAATCTCGCTAACTGTCACTGCCTGATACAGATACTGTCTACCACAAAAAAGAAGCATTCTCAGAAAGTGTGTTGTGTGTGCTAACACCACAAGGCGACCTGAAAAGCGGAAGGACACACGATTCATGTGTCAGCAGTGTGGGGCAGCACTCTGAATGAATACAAACTTCATGGAGCATCATACAATCCTGGAGTTCTAGAAACATAAATTCATCTATCAGTGTGAACAAGTGTGTTTGTGACAGTATGATTACTAATTCCATACCAAACATTTGTGTCTCAACAACTATTGGCTATGAAATCAAAAGATCTGGTACAAAACATAATTATCATAACATAAAAACTACAAAATTACAAAAGAATTTAAAAAAAAAATTTTAACACGTCTGCAAGCGGCAGCGCTCCATGTTGCCGTCTCCTGAGCGTTCAGTGCCAACTTTAACCCTTTCAGAGTCGGTGCCATACTAGTACATTTTACGAGCAGGGGTTGGTGCCGTACTAGTACGCCCAAATTCTAGCGGCCTCAATTTAAGTAGAAAACGTCTGGTAGGCATACATATGAAAGAATGGGTCTGTGTGGTCAGTGTGCGCAGTATAAAAAAAATCCTGCAGTACACACTGCATAATGAGAGAAAAAAAACTCTGACCGTTTTTTTCGATTAAAACAGCGACTTTGCAGTCGATTTCCGTATGGTATTTATTGATGTATTCTCGTTTTCTTGGTCTCATTTGATAGAATGGAAGATATATTACAGAAATAGAGATGATTTTGATTGGTATGACAATGACAAGTACCTTGAAATTGAGCTCAAAGTAACAAAAATGTTCGATTTTTGACGATGTTTAAGAGTAAACAAATCACACCATGCCTCCAATACACATCAACCAGCGAGTCTTATATTCATGCACAAGTGCTCTGATATTATTTATACCATTTGTACAATGATGCAATTGTATACATAACAGTAAATCTTCTATTTTTTGTGAGAATAAAAATTCAAAATGAAAAGCAAAAGTAATGGAACAGGGGCCTGGAGACGTGACTAATGAACAGAGAACATGTTATTTTAGTGCCAGGAATGTCTGCCTTGTTTACTCTGGACCCTATTTTGAAATTGGCATCGTTTGAAATTTGTGTGAAATTGGAAAATTGCCATTTTCTGACCACTATTTTGGGTAGATGAAATTGGTAAATAGGCGGTTTCTTGTACGCAATCGATAGAAGAAATGGAGTTCTAGCGAAATAGCCAGCCTGCCTGCCTGCCAGCCAGCCTTCCCCCCACTGTCCCCCACCCCCACTGTCTTCCCCACTCCCCTACTGCCTTCCCCACCCACCCCAGCCTTCCCCACTCCCCCCACTGTTCCCCACTCCACCACTGTCTTCCCCACCCCCCACTGTCTTCCCCACCCACCCACTGTCTTCCCCACTCCCCTCACTGCCTTCCCCACTGTCTTCCCCACCCACTCCACTGTCTTCCCCACTCCCCCCACTGCCTTCCCTACCACTCACACTGCCGGAGTGAGGTATTCCTTACCGCATGGCTTGGTGACAAAGGTGCACTGAATTACCACTCCCACAATGCAATGCAGGTGCATAGATTTTTTTCCTACTACGCACACTTACCACATAGACCCATTCTAACACATGCAGGCTTACCAGCTCTCTCCCCCTTGATTTGAAGGCGCTAGAATTTATGCGTATTAGTACGTCAATAACCCCAGTGCGTAAGCCGTACTAGTACGTCAATAACCCTGAAAGGGTTAAACGATGACACTGAGCTTGACTATCATTATTACTGATTCTATGACTATCATTGAAAGCTCTTGACTCATATACAGTGGTCCCTCGGTTTTCGTGTATCTCTGTTTTCGTGTATTTCAGTTTTCGTGTAGTTTTTTCGTGGAAAATTGCCCTCTGTTTTCGTGTGTTCCCTCCGTTTTCGTGCTCGGTCCGGAACCCTGTCCAGTGCCCAGCGCACATACAAAGCCCGCAAGCCCGCCTCCCACGCACATTCTCAGGCAGTGTAGCATTGTTTCTGGTTGAGTGAACATTATCCTGCGAGTTCATACAAAACATTTCTTAACAATCCATTGTTTTTGGCCCTTGATTATTGTGTGTGACTGCTAAATAAGCCACCACGGGCCCAAAGATAGCTCCTAGTTTCAGTCCTTTGGTAAAGAAAGTGAGGAACACCATAGAATTAAAGAAAGAAATCGTAGCAAAGTGGTGAGAGGCAGTGGTGATGAGAGGCAGTGGTGGTGAGAGGCAGTGGTGGTGAGAGGCAGTGGTGGTGAGAGGCAGTCTTAATGTAGAGTGAGAGGTGAGTAAACAAGATTAAATGAATAAACAAGAGAGAATGAGAGTGTAGAAGTTTCGGTAGTTTTGTCAACAAACCAGTTGTTGTTGTTGTTGCTGCTGATGCTGTTGTTACCAGCCAGCCTGGACAGGAATGATTCCTGTTCACACCTTGAAGCGACTGGAAAGAAGCGGTGGTAGAGGCGGTGATGAGAGGCAGTGGTGGTGAGAGGCAGTGGTGGTGAGAGGCAGTGGTGGTGAGAGGCAGTGGTGGTGAGAGGCAGTGGTGGTGAGAGGCAGTGGTGGTGAGAGGCAGTGGTGGTGAGAGGCAGTGGTGGTGAGAGGCAGTGGTGGTGAGAGGCAGTGGTGGTAAGAGGCAGTGGTGGTGGTGAGAGGCAGTGGTGATGAGAGGCAGTGGTGGTGAGAAGCAGTGGTGGTGAGAGGCAGTGGTGGTGAGACAGTGGTGATGAGAGGCAGTGGTGGTAAGAGGCAGTCTTAATGTAGAGTGAGAGGTGAGTAAACAAGATTAAATGAATAAACGAGAGAGAATGAGAGTGTAGAAGTTTCGGTAGTTTTGTCAACAAACCAGTTGTTGTTGCTGCTGCTGTTGTTGTTGTTACCAGCCAGCCTGGACAGGAATGATTTCTGTTCACACCTTGAAGCGACTGGAAATAAGTGATCTAATGCAGTTAGCATTACAAACTCCGTTTTCTCTTATACTAATGCGTCTGAAGGAGGAAAGAATAGGAAGATGTTTTCATAGCTGGACCGAGTATGCCCGCCACCACATTCGTAATGAGACACATATTTTATTCATTCTAGAGTGTATATCACGTTTTTATGTTATTTATATTGTTTATTATGTCATATTAGATGAATTGTGATAGATAAATAAGCCGTAGAGCTGATATTAGTGTCAAATTGAAGCATATTGTCCTGCCTCCCAAAAATAAACTCGCCTCCCTCTCCATCTTCCATACACCAACAAGAGTCGCCAATAAAAGTAAGTGTGATGTTAAATGTTCATTTATACATGTTATTAGTGCTTTATATTTATTTGTTATTCTTTTCTGTATGTAAATCTATATTTAATCTCTAAAAACTTTTTTTTTGTTAATACTCCTGGGTGTCTGAAATGGATTAATTGAATTTCCATTATTTCTTATGGGAAAAATGGCTTCAGTTTTCGTGTGTTTCAGTTTTAGTGCATCCCTCTGGAACGGATTAAACACGAAAACCGAGGGACCATTGTAATGACTCCAACAACATGCTTATTGGAGAAGCCAGGTACAGTGGTCCTTGACTAACGATCTTAATCCGTTCTAGGAGCTAGACCTTTACACGAAAAAATCGTTATTTGAAACCTTATTTCTCATAAGAAATAATGTAAATAGAATTAATCCGTTTCCACCCAAAAAATTTCACCAAAAATTCATTTTTTTAAAGAATAAATACTATAGTTTTACATACAGAAAACGATGAGAAATAAATATAAAGCACTAATTATAATGGACAAATGAACAGTTAAATAAGTTTTACCTTTATTGAAGAATCTTGTTGGTGTATGAGAGAGTTTGTTTGGAGGCAGGACAAAATTGTCCTTCAATATGACAATAATATCAACTCTACAGCTTATTTATCTAGCACAATTCATCTAATATGACACAATAAACAATATTAATAACATAGAAACATGATATAAACTCTAGAATGAATAAAACATGTCATTACGATGTAAGACTGGTGGTAGTGTGTTTGTTGTTGTTGGGTATAAGGGCCACTGACCATAAGCCGTGGTGGATGGCAGCAGAAAGCCACCAACACTATTCACACAAAACAATGTGCATAATTTATAAATAAGAAACATTTACACTTTAATTTATAAATAAGAAATATTTACACTTTAATTTGTAAATAAGAAATATTTACACTTTAATTTATAAATAAGAAATATTCACACTTATATAAATAAGAAATACTTACACATATCTTGGAAATGTTGGCAGAGGGCGGCACTCTTCTCAGTGTCCCTATAATCTCAAACAAACATTGTAGAAGTTAAGTTTTGTGTTGTCATTTTCTATTGATTAATTGCTTAACTTACTTAAGTAAGTTTATTCAGGTATACACAAATCCAGTTATACATAGATTATCATACATAGCAGCATATGTGTAGAAAACCTAGGATAACCCAAAAAAGTCAGACAGAGTGACTATTTCCATTGCTACACTTTTATCACTGGCTGGTGCTATAGCCTTTATCGACTTGTGAAGCTTCTTTGGACCCATGGTGACTTATTTCACAGTGACAATCACTTAACCAGCAATAAACACAATAAATTTATTGTGAAATGTTTGAAAGAGCGTGCTGGGTATTGTTCACTCAAGTGTAAACAACGCTAGACTGGACAGGTCTGGTACGGATCGCTACCCGAGTAAAGATCACTACACAAGAAAAATATTGACCGTAAAAAGCAATCGTTACACAAAAAAATCGTTATTCGGACAGATCGTTACTTGGGGTTCCACTGTATAGATACTCAAAAATCTGGGACAAAGGAATTAAAGTACAATTGCTATGGATCCCATCACACATTGGATTACTCCTTCATGATAAAGTTGATATGTTAGCCAAGAAGAGTACCCAGAAGGAGAATGTAGAATATAACTTTGGTATATCTGTGTCTAGCATTAGGAATAATATTAGGAGAGAAGTAAATAATGAAAATGATTGTTATAGGAATGCAGTTAGAAGTCTGAGTAGATCTATAACCCACTATGATAACATGAACGTAGATAAGTATGTTTATGGAGCAACTTGCAATGTGAACAGACTGACTGATGTTGCAGTGGCCAGGCTTAGGCTTGGTTACAAGTACTTCTGGCAGTTTGGGAGACACAGATGATGATCAAACTAAATGCAAATTATGTGGTCAGGCATATGGTCACTGTCTTGAACACTATGTGCTTAATTGTCCACTTATTGAGGAATATAGAGATAGTATAATAACCTATGTGACATGTCAAGATATCTTATTAATGAAAATAAGATTCCAGATATACTAAGCAAATTTCCTAAATTTGCTTGTAACAGATAAGTGAACTGTAGATATGTAGATATAAATCCAAATGTACACCTGTTAACCCTTTTGGGGCCTAGTTCCTGGGTATTTTGTGTATCCATATGCTCTTGCACTACTGTCCACAGGATGGATATGGGGTGCACAATAAACTAGCCACTTCGGTGGCAAAATCTAAAATCTTTAAAGTTATTGTGTATTTTATATATACGTACTCTGATAATTATACTTATGTGTACCTGTACCTAAATATACTTACATACTGTGCTGGCTAAGAGTCTCTCTAGTCTTGACACCATATAATCTCTTGGGCGCATTAAATGTCGTATATTATGTTAATACAGTGGACCCTCGGTTAACGAATACCCCGGAAATCGTGCAATTATGTAAGTATAATTTTGTAAGTTCTTGTGGAAGTATATTTTTGGGGGTCTGAAATAGACTAACCTACGTGAAATTTTTCCTTAAGGGAGTAAATTCGTTTGGTAATGGCACTTGAGCAGACTTCAGGAGTGAAGTTTTTACGAAACTCGGGGGTCCACTGTATAGACATTTCCATTAATCCATCTATGATATTTTTTTCAAAATTATATAATAAACATACTATGTAACATATAAACATGATACATACACCCACAGTATAAAAATTAACATAAATATGAGATTTGTTTATGAAGCGGTTGGTGGGAGGGTCGGAAGAATTACATTTCCTCTAGTCAAACACCAGTAACTTAACTAGAAATTTATTACTTTTGTATGCCTTCACTCTTCTATATCTATTGATGACCCTTGTGGGTGTAGCACTTCTTTTTTTATTTTGATTATAATAATAATAACTTGTAATAATAATAATTTGTAATAATACAGTAGACCGTCATTTAGCACGGTAGTTAAGTTCCTGAAAACGTCGTGTTAGATAATTTTGTGTTGGATAATTAAAAGAACTTATGGGAAAAATAGGGTTACGTTCCTGGGAGTCCCCAAAAAGCCAAACAAGTTTTTTTTAGACCAACAGAACTTGCAAAAATTGAAGGTGAATATGTAATTGTAGTTCATTGTCGTGATATATTACTGCTTAAGACTACAAATGCAATAGAAATAATAGTATTTCTTACCTTAAATTGTGGGTAATGATGTTTGTGGATGGTTGTGAAGAGTGGATATGGATGGTGTGGCCCTACTGGGCTGAGGTGGATGGTTGTTGATTGTCGGCAGAAGTGGATGGTACAGGTTCTAGTACTAAAGTCGATGGTTGTATTGGAGTGTGCATAAATGCAGTAATAGATCTCTGGGCTCTTTTACCCTGCAGTACATTATACAGCTAACGGTAAGACATCATCAGCTGGTCTAGACCCAGTTTCAAAGCACTGCTTCTAGATTTGTTATTGTATAATTATACTATTACTATCAATAAATAATATCTACCTATCATATTTATTCCAGTATAATATTAGGTATAACATAAATAATGTAGAAGCATGATAAAGATTCATAAATTAATAAAAACTGACATACAGTGGTCCCTCGGTTTTCGTGTATCTCTGTTTTCGTGTATTTCAGTTTTCGTGTAGTTTTTTCGTGGAAATTTGCCCTCTGTTTTTGTGTGTTCCCTCCGTTTTCGTGCTCGGTCCGGAACCTGTCCACCAGTGCCGCGCACATACAAAGGCCGTAGGCCACCACCCACGCACCTCCCACGCACATTGCCACGCAGTCTAGCATTGTTTACGCTTGAGTGAACATTACCCCAGGAGTTTATACAAAATATTTATTAACAATTCATTGTTTTTGGGCCTTGATTATTGTGTGTGACTACTAAATAAGCTACCATGGGCCCAAAGAAAGCTCCTAGTCCCACTTCTTTGGTAAAGAAAGTGAGGAACACCGTAGAACTGAAGAAAGAAATAATAGAAAAATATGATAGTGGTGTATGTATTGCCTAGCTCGCCAGGATATACAAGAAAGCCCCAACAACCATCGGTTTCATTGTGTATAAGAGAAAAGCAATCACTGAAGCTAATGTTGCGAAAGGGGTGAATACAATAACCAAACAGAGATCACAAACAATAGAAAATATGGAGAAATTGTTGTTGCTGTGGATAAACCAAAAACTGCTAGCGGGTGATAGTATTGTGCAATCCATCATACGTGAAAAAGCAAGGCAGTTGCATGCCGATCTTGTCAAGAAAATGCCTGGAACCAGTGATGTTGATGTTGATGAATTTAAGGCCAGAAAAGGCTGGTTCGAAAAATTTAAGAGGCGAACTGGCATACACAGTGTTGTAAGGCATGGTGAGGAAGCCAGTTCAGATAAAGATGGGGCTGAAAAATTTGTGCGCGACTTTAAAAAATATGTAGAGGCTGAAAATTTCAAACCCCAACAAGTGTTTAATTGTGACGAAACAGGCCTCTTTTGGAAGAAAATGCCAAGGAGGACCTACATCACGCAGGAGGAAAAGGCAATGCGAGGACACAAGCCTATGAAAGACAGGCTAACTCTAATGTTGTGTGGTAATGCTAGTGGGGATTTCAAAGTGAAGCCTTTACTCGTGTATCACTCTGAAAATCCCAGAGTGTTCAGGGACTACAGTGTTGACAAGAGTAAATTGTGTGTGTTTTGGAAGTCTAATGCTAAGGCATGGGTCACTAGGGAAATTTTCCTGGAATGGTTTAATCAAGTGTTTGGCCCTAGTGTGAAGAAATATTTATTGGAGAATAAATTGCCACTTAAGTGCCTCCTGGTAATGGACAATGCTCCTGGTCATCCTCAAGACTTGGACGACCAAATGTCTAAGGATTTCAGATTTGTAAAAGTGAAGTTCTTGCTCTCCTAACACCACTCCTCTCCTCCAGCCCATGGACCAGCAGGTCATTTCAAACTTCAAAAACTGTACACCAAAGCAATGTTTCAAAGGTGTTTTGATGTGACCAATGACACTAAATTGACTCTAAAAGAGTTCTGGAAGGGTCACTTGATATCTTCCATTGCATAGGCCTTATAGATAAAGCTTGGCAGGGAGTGACCTCCAGGACGATGAACTCTGCTTGGAGAAAGTTGTGGCCAGATTGTGTCCCAGATAGGGATTTTGAAGGGTTTGAAGCTAACCCTGAGGAGCCTATGGAAGTTGTGGAAAATATTGTGGAATTGGGGACTTCCATGGGGTTGGATGTGAATGGAGAGGATGTGGAAGAGTTGGTGGAGGACCACAATGAAGATCTAACCACTGAAGAGCTGCAAGAGCTTGAGCTGCAACAACAACAAAACAGATCTGAGGAAATTGCTTCAGTGTAGGAAGAGAGATGTAAGGTGCCTTCTTCAGAGATTAAGGAGATTTGTGCAATGTGGAGTAGGGTGCAATCATTTGTGGAGGAACATCACCCTAACAAAGATGTTGGAATCCGTCTCATCAACATGTTCAATGACAATCTGTTTTCCCATTTTAGGGACATTTTAAAGAGATGCCAGACACAGAGCTCTCTGGAGAGATATTTAGTGCCACAGGTGTGCAGTGACTCTCAAGCTGGTCCTAGTGGGATTAAAAGACAAAGAAGGGAAGTGACCCCAGATGAGGACTTGGTACCTAGAGTCCTTATGGAGGGGGATTCCCCTTCCAAAAATTAGGGACTCTACCCTCTCCCCTCCTATCTCTCTTCCATCCAGCAACATCAGTCTTCAGTAAGGGTAAGTGCCACATTCATTTCATTCATTTGTGCATGTAAATCTATCTTTAAGGCCCCCCAAAATTTTTTTTTCCAAACTTCTGGGTTTCTGGAACGGATTAATTGAATTTCCATTATTTCTTATGGGGGAAAATGGTTTCAGTTTTCGTGTGTTTCAGTTTTAGTGCCTCCCTCTGGAACGGATTAAACACGAAAACCGAGGGACCACTGTATAGGTATTGAAGGGTGGGCGGGGCTGAGAGTGAGAAGTGGAGCAGTGTCTCAGTTGCTCATGGACCATCATGGCGTGAGGATATGTTAGCTTACGGCACTATAAAGTATTGTAAAATAATACTATTACTATCAATAAAGGTTATCTACCTATCATATTTATTCCAGAATAATATTAGGTATAACATAAATATCGTAGAAGCATGATAAAGATGCACAAATTAATAAAAACTGATATTATATACTACAGTGGACCCCCGAGTTTCGTAAAAACTTCACTCTTGAAGTCTGCTCAAGTGCCTTTACCGAACGAATTTACTCCCTTAAGGAAAAATGTCACGTAGGTTAGTCTATTTCAGACCCCCAAAAATACTTTTCCACAAGCACTTACAATATTATACTTACATAAATGTACGATTTCCGGGGTTTACGAAACTCGGGGGTCCACTGTACGTAGAGTATTGAATGGTAGGCGGTGCTATGAGGGAGACGGGCTAGCAGTCTCAGCTCAGTTACTCACGGACCACCATGGCGTGTGGAGGTGTGAGCTCACCGTACTAAAATATTGTATAATAATACATATTATTACTATCAATAAGTTATCTACCTATCATATTTATTCCAGAATAATATTAGGTATAACATAAATAACGTAGCAGCATGATAAAGTTGCCCAAATTAATAAAAATATGACATAGATAATGAAGGTTGGAGGGCAGCGTCAGCCCGTAAACAGAGCCAGCCTGCCCCACACACCAGCCAGGGTACTTCCCCACACACACGATTTTATTTGAGTGAGACTTGCGCATGAGTGAATAGAATTTTTTTTTTTTTTTTATTAACACATCGGCCGATTCCCACCAAGGCAGGGTGGCCCGAAAAAGAAAAACTTTCATCATCATTCACTCCATCACTGTCTTGCCAGAAGGGTGCTTTACACTACAGTTATAAAACTGCAACATTTACACCCCTCCTTCAGAGTGCCGGCACTGTACTTCCCATCTCCAGAACTCAAGTCCGGCCTGCCGGTTTCCCTGAATCCCTTCATAAATGTTACTTTGCTCACACTCCAACAGCACGTCAAGTATTAAAAACCATATGCCTCCATTCACTCCTATCAAATACGCTCACACATGCTTGCTGGAAATCCAAGCCCCTCGCACACAAAACTTCCTTTACCCCCCCCTCCAACCTTTCCTAGGCCGACCCTACCCCGCCTTCCCTCCACTACAGATTTATACACTCTCGAAGTCACTCTGTCTCGTTCCATTCTCTCTACATGTCCAAACCACCTCAACAACCCCTCCTCAGCTCTCTGGACAATCGTTTGGTAATCCTGCACCTCCTCGTAATTTCCAAACTCCGAATTCTCTGCATTATATTCACACCACACATTGACCTCAGACATGACATCTCCACTGCCTCCAGCCTTCTCCTCGTTGCAACATTCATCACCCATGCTTCACACCCATATAAGAGCGTTGGTATAACTATACTCTCATACATTCCCTCTTTACTTCCATGGACAAGGTTCTTTGTCTCCACAGACTCCGAAGTGCTCCACTCACCCTTTTCCCTCATCAATTCTATGATTCACCTCATCCTTCATAGACCCATCCGCCGACATGTCCACTCCCAAATATCTGAATACATTCACCACCTCCATACTCTCTCCTCCAATCTGATATCCAATCTTTCGTCACCTATTCTTTTTGTTATTCTCATCACCTTACTCTTTCCTATATTCACTTTCAATTTTCTTCTTTACACACCCTACCAAATTCATCCACCAACCTCTGCAGCTTCTCTTCAGAATCTCCCAAAAGCACAGTGTCATCAGCAAAAAGCAACTGTGACAACTCCCACTTTGTATTTGCTTCTTTATCTTTTAGCCCAACACCTCTTGCCAAGACCCTCGCATTCACTTCTTTTACAACCCCATCTATAAATATATTGAACAACCACGGTGACATCACACATCCTTGTCTAAGGCCCACTTTTACTGGGAAATAGTCCCCTTCCCTCCTACACACTCTAACCTGAGCCTCACTATCCTCATAAAAACTCTTCACTGCTTTCAGTAACCTTCCTCCTATTCCATACACCTGCAACATCTGCCACATTGCCCCCTATCTACCCTATCATACGCCTTTTCCAAATCCATAAATGCCACAAAAACATCTTTACCCTTATCCAAATACTGTTCACCTATATGTTTCACTGTAAACACTTGGTCTACACACCCCTACCTTTCCTAAAGCCCCTTGTTCATCTGCTATCCTGCTTTCTGTTTTACTCTTAATTCTTTCAATAATAACTCTACCATACACTTTACCAGGTACACTCAACAGACTTATTCCCCTATAATTTTTGCACTCTCTTTGTCCCCTTTGCCTTTATACAAAGGAACAATACACGCTCTCTGCCAATCCCTAGGTACCTTACCCTCTTCCATACATTTATTAAATAATAGCACCAACCACTCCAAAATTATATCCCCACCTGCTTTTAACATTTCTATCTTTATCCCATCAATCCCAGCTGCCTTACCCCTTTCATTCTACCCACTGCCTCACGAACTTCCCCTACACCCACAACTGGCTCTTCCACACTCCTACAAGATGTTATTCCTCCTTGCCCTACACACGAAATCACAGCTTCCCTGTCTTCATCAACATTTAACAAATCCTCAAAATATTCTCTCCATCTTCCCGATACTCTAACTCTCCATTTAATAACTCTCCTCTCCTATTTTTAACTGTCAAATCCATTTGTTCTCTAGGCTTCCTCAACTTATTAATCTCATTCCAAAACTTTTTCTTATTTTCAACAAAATTTGCTGATAACATCTCACCCACTCTCTCATCTGCTCTCTTTTACATTGCTTCACCACTCTTTAACCTCTCTTTTTCTCTCCATATACTCTTCCCTCCTTGCATCACTTCTACTTTGTAAAAACCTCTCATATGCTAACTTTTTCTCCCTTACTACTCTCTTTACATCATCATTCCACCAATCGCTCCTCTTCCCTCCCGCACCCACTCGCCTGTAACCACAAACTTCTGCTGAACACTCTAACACTACATTTTTAAATCTACCCCATACATTTTCGACCCCATTGCCTACACTCTCACTAGCCCATCTATCCTCCAATAGTTGTTTATATCTTACCCTAACTGCCTCCTCTTTTAGTTTATAAACCTTCACCTCTCTTTTACTTACTGATTCTATTTTCCTTGTATCCCATCTACCTTTTACTCCCACTGTAGCTATAACTAAAAAGTGATCTGATATATCTGTAGCCCTCTATAAACATGTACATCCTGAAGTCTACTCAACAGTCTTTTATCTATCAATACATAGTCCAACAAACTACTGTCATTACGCCCTACATCATATCTTGTATACTTATTTATCCTTTTTTTCTTAAAATATGTATTACCTATAACTAAACCCTTTCTATACAAAGTTCAATCAAAGGGCTCCCATTATCATTTACACCTGGCACCCCAAACTTACCTACTACACCCTCTCTGCATGTTTCTCCCACTTTAGCATTTAGGTCCCCTACCACAATTACTCTCTCATTTGGTTCAAAAGTTCCTATACATTCGCTTAACATCTCCCAAAATCTCTCTCTCCTCTACACTCCTCTCTTCTCCAGGTGCATACACGCTTATTATGACCCACTTTTCGCATCCGACCCTTATTTTAATCCACATAATCCTTGAATTTACACATTTATATTCCCTCTTTTCCTTCCATAACTGATCCTTCAACATTATTGCTACCCTTCCTTAGCTCTAACTCTCTCAGATACTCCTGACTTAATCCCATTTATTTCTCCCCACTGAAACTCGCCTACCCCTTCAGCTTTGTTTCGCTTAGGGCCAGGACATCCAACTTCTTTTCATTCATAACATCGGCAATCATCTCTTTCTTATCATCCGCACTACATCCACGCACATTCAGACAACCCAATTTTATAAAGTTTTTCTTCTTCTCGTTTTTAGTAGATTTGTACAGGAGAAGGGGTTACTAGCCCATTGCTCCCGGCATCTTAGTCGCCTCATACGACACACATGGCTTACGGAGGAAAGATTCTTTTCCACTTCCCCATGGACAATAGAGAAAATAAAAGGAACAAGAGCTATTAAGAAAAAGAAGAAAAACCTAGATGTGTGTATGTATATATATGCATGTGTATGCCAGTGTAGTGTGACCTAAAGTGTAAGTAGAAGTAGCTAGATATACCTGTTATCCAGCGTGTTTATGAGACAGAAAAAAGACACCAGCAATCCTACCATCATGTAAAACAGTTTCAGGTTTCTGTTTCACAGTCACCTGGCAGGACGGTAGTACCTCCCTGGGTGGTTGCTGTCTACCAACCTACTACCTAAATACGATAGAATTATCGAAGCTTATTGCTTGGGGAGCATTGAAAATTTGGTTGAGCAAATATTCTGTTAGTGGGATGGTTTGTGAAGGACCTGCAGGCTCAATTTTTTTTTACCCTCCCGCGAACCGTGTAATATCATTTTTACGTTGTGTTAGATAATAATGTGCCGCAATTCTTCAATCGTGCAATACCCATAATGTGCAACATAATCTTGTGCTAAATGACGGTCTACTGTAATAACAATTTGTAATAATAATAATAATAATAATTTGTCAGAGCATCATTCCTTCTAAAAATTACATGAGAATGGAAGTGTTGGTTTTTATTTATTCTACTGTACCACTGTGGAGACAACTTGTACACAATGTAAGGTGTTTGTATAAAGGTGTATGAACCATAACCAGACGGTTTGTTTACATAAGTTCTCTGCGGCTCCTTCTCTCTCTCTCGTTTATTCGTTTTTATCTCGCTTACTCAACTCTCACCCTACATTAAGACTACAAATATTTTAAGGTAAGTAATGAGTGTACTGTACAGTGGACCCCCGAATTACGTACTGCTCCAAACTCGAACAATTATGTAAGTGTATTTTTGTAAGTGCTTTTGTAAGTGTATTTTTGGGGGTCTAAAAGAACTAATCTAATTTACATTATTCCTTATGGGAACAAATTCGTTCGGTAATGGCACTTGAACAGCATTCTGGAACGAAATAATGACGTAATCCGGGGGTCCACTGTACAGTGGACCCCTGTAAATCGGCCTTAATCCGTTCCAGGAGCTAGGCCTAAAATCAAACTGGCCGATTTCTGAACCCTTATTTCCCATAAGAAATAATGTAAATACAATTACAGTCAACCCTCCGTTTTCATGCTTAATCCGTTCCAGAGGGATCGACTAAAACTGAAATCAACGAAAACTGAAGCCATTTTCCCCATAAGAAATAATGTAAATTCAATTAATCCGTTTCAGACACCCAGGAGTATTAACAAAAAATTATTAGGTAGTAGGTTGGTAGACAGCAACCACCCAGGGAGGTACTACCGTCCTGCCAGGTGACTGTGAAACAGAAACCTGAAACTGTTTTACATGATGGTAGGATTGCTGGTGTCTTTTTTCTGTCTCATAAACACGCTGGATAACAGGTATATCTAGCTACTTCTACTTACACTTTAGGTCACACTACACTGGCATACACATGCATATATATACATACACACATCTAGGTTTTTCTTCTTTTTCTTAATAGCTCTTGTTCTTTTTATTTTCTCTATTGTCCATGGGGAAGTGGAAAAGAATCTTTCCTCCGTAAGCCATGCGTGTCGTATGAGGCGACTAAGATGCCGGGAGCAATGGGCTAGTAACCCCTTCTCCTGTACAAATCTACTAAAAACTAGAAGAAGAAAAACTTTATAAAACTGGGTTGTCTGAATGTGCGTGGATGTAGGGCGGATGATAAGAAAGAGATGATTGCCGATGTTATGAATGAAAAGAAGTTGGATGTCCTGGCCCTAAGCGAAACAAAGCTGAAGGGGGTAGGCGAGTTTCAGTGGGGAGAAATAAATGGGATTAAGTCAGGAGTATCTGAGAGAGTTAGAGCTAAGGAAGGGTAGCAATAATGTTGAAGGATCAGTTATGGAAGGAAAAGAGGGAATATGAATGTGTAAATTCAAGGATTATGTGGATTAAAATAAGGGTCGGATGCGAAAAGTGGGTCATAATAAGCGTGTATGCACCTGGAGAAGAGAGGAGTGTAGAGGAGAGAGAGATTTTGGGAGATGTTAAGCGAATGTATAGGAACTTTTGAACCAAATGAGAGAGTAATTGTGGTAGGGGACCTAAATGCTAAAGTGGGAGAAACATGCAGAGAGGGTGTAGTAGGTAAGTTTGGGGTGCCAGGTGTAAATGATAATGGGAGCCCTTTGATTGAACTTTGTATAGAAAGGGGTTTAGTTATAGGTAATACATATTTTAAGAAAAAGAGGATAAATAAGTATACAAGATATGATGTAGGGCGTAATGACAGTAGTTTGTTGGACTATGTATTGGTAGATAAAAGACTGTTGAGTAGACTTCAGGATGTACATGTTTATAGAGGGCCACAGATATATCAGATCACTTTTTAGTTATAGCTACAGTGGGAGTAAAAGGTAGATGGGATACAAAGAAAATAGAATCAGTAAGTAAAAGAGAGGTGAAGGTTTATAAACTAAAAGAGGAGGCAGTTAGGTAAGATATAAACAACTATTGGAGGATAGATGGGCTAGTGAGAGTGTAGGCAATGGGGTCGAAAATGTATGGGGTAGATTTAAAAATGTAGTGTTAGAGTGTTCAGCAGAAGTTTGTGGTTACAGGCGAGTGGGTGCGGGAGGGAAGAGGAGCGATTGGTGGAATGATGATGTAAAAGAGTAGTAAGGGAGAAAAAGTTAGCATATGAGAGGTTTTTACAAAGTAGAAGTGATGCAAGGAGGGAAGAGTATATGGAGAGAAAAAGAGAGGTTAAAAGAGTGGTGAAGCAATGTAAAAAGAGAGCAGATGAGAGAGTGGGTGAGATGTTATCAGCAAATTTTGTTGAAAATAAGAAAAAGTTTTGGAATGAGATTAATAAGTTGAGGAAGCCTAGAGAACAAATGGATTTGACAGTTAAAAATAGGAGAGGAGAGTTATTAAATGGAGAGTTAGAGGTATCGGGAAGATGGAGAGAATATTTTGAGGATTTGTTAAATGTTGATGAAGACAGGGAAGCTGTAATTTCGTGTGTAGGGCAAGGAGGAATAACATCTTGTAGGAGTGTGGAAGAGCCAGTTGTGGGTGTAGGGAAGTTCGTGAGGCAGTGGGTAGAATGAAAGGGGTAAGGCAGCTGGGATTGATGGGATAAAGATAGAAATGTTAAAAGCAGGTGGGGATATAATTTTGGAGTGGTTGGTGCTATTATTTAATAAATGTATGGAAGAGGGTAAGGTACCTAGGGATTGGCAGAGAGCGTGTATTGTTCCTTTGTATAAAGGCAAAGGGGACAAAAGAGAGTGCAAAAATTATAGGGGAATAAGTCTGTTGAGTGTACCTGGTAAAGTGTATGGTAGAGTTATTATTGAAAGAATTAAGAGTAAAACAGAAAGCAGGATAGCAGATGAACAAGGGGCTTTAGGAAAGGTAGGGGTGTGTAGACCAAGTGTTTACAGTGAAACATATAGGTGAACAGTATTTGGATAAGGGTAAAGATGTTTTTGTGGCATTTATGGATTTGGAAAAGGCGTATGATAGGGTAGATAGGGGGCAATGTGGCAGATGTTGCAGGTGTATGGAATAGGAGGAAGGTTACTGAAAGCAGTGAAGAGTTTTTATGAGGATAGTGAGGCTCAGGTTAGAGTGTGTAGGAGGGAAGGGACTATTTCCCAGTAAAAGTGGGCCTTAGACAAGGATGTGTGATGTCACCGTGGTTGTTCAATATATTTATAGATGGGGTTGTAAGAGAAGTGAATGCGAGGGTCTTGGCAAGAGGTGTTGGGCTAAAAGATAAAGAAGCAAATACAAAGTGGGAGTTGTCACAGTTGCTTTTGCTGATGACACTGTGCTTTTGGGAGATTCTGAAGAGAAGTTGCAGAGGTTGGTGGATGAATTTGGTAGGGTGTGTAAAAGAAGAAAATTGAAAGTGAATATAGGAAAGAGTAAGGTGATGAGGATAACAAAAAGAATAGGTGACGAAAGATTGGATATCAGATTGGAGGAGAGAGTATGGAGGAGGTGAATGTATTCAGATATTTGGGAGTGGACATGTCGGCGGATGGGTCTATGAAGGATGAGGTGAATCATAGAATTGATGAGGGGAAAAGGGTGAGTGGAGCACTTCGGAGTCTGTGGAGACAAAGAACCTTGTCCATGGAAGTAAAGAGGGAATGTATGAGAGTATAGTTATACCAACGCTCTTATATGGGTGTGAAGCATGGGTGATGAATGTTGCAACGAGGAGAAGGCTGGAGGCAGTGGAGATGTCATGTCTGAGGTCAATGTGTGGTGTGAATATAATGCAGAGAATTCGGAGTTTGGAAATTAGGAGGAGGTGCGGGATTACCAAAACGATTGTACAGAGAGCTGAGGAGGGGTTGTTGAGGTGGTTTGGACATGTAGAGAGAATGGAACGAGACAGAGTGACTTCGAGAGTGTATAAATCTGTAGTGGAGGGAAGGCGGGTAGGGGTCGGCCTAGGAAAGGTTGGAGGGAGGGGTAAAGGAAGTTTTGTGTGCGAGGGCTTGGACTTCCAGCAAGCATATGTGAGTGTATTTGATAGGAGTGAATGGAGGCATATGGTTTTTAATACTTGACGTGCTGTTGGAGTGTGAGCAAAGTAACATTTATGAAGGGATTCAGGGAAACCGGCAGGCCGGACTTGAGTTCTGGAGATGGGAAGTACAGTGCCGGCACTCTGAAGGAGGGGTGTTAATGTTGCAGTTTTATAACTGTAGTGTAAAGCACCCTTCTGGCAAGACAGTGATGGAGTGAATGATGATGAAAGTTTTTCTTTTTCGGGCCACCCTGCCTTGGTGGGAATCGGCCAATGTGTTAATAAAAAAAAAAAATAATTTTAGAGAATAAATATAGATTTACATACAGAAAAGAATGACAAATAAATATAAAGCACTAATAACATGTATAAATGAACATTTAACATCACACTTACCTTTATTGGCAACTCTTTTTGGTGTATGGAAGATGGAGAGGAGGAGAGAGGGAGGAGAGTTTAGTGTTGGGAGGCAGGACAAAATGCTTCAATTTGACACTACGGCTTATTTATCTATCACAATTCATCTAATATGACATAATAAACAATATTAATAACATAGAAACATGATATATACTCTAGAACGAATAAAATATGTCATTATGTATGAGAAAACTGGCGGTAGTGTTATTGTTGTTGGGTTTAAGGGCCACTGACCATAAGCCATACATATACTGTTGGTGGTGGTCGGCGGCAGCAGCAGGCCGCCACCATCTCTATTCACACAATGTACATAATTTATAAATAAGAAATATTTACACTTTAATTTATAAATAAATATTTACACTTACCTTTGAGGAGATGTTGGCAGAGGGTGGCTCTGGTCTCAGTGCCCCTATATTCCTAAAACAAACAATGGAGGAGTTAAGTTTCGTGTCGTCAATTTTCTATCGATTAATGGCTTAACTTACTTGCTATACTGTTAATAATAATAATAATAATAATATTTTTATTTGGACATGATACAAAGAATTACATTTGGTTATTGAGATTACATGAGGTGTACATGCCAAAAGCCCCTAGTATGCAGGGCATTTTGGGCAGACTTAAAATTAACTTAAAACTAAATTGTAAGAATTTTTGTAGATAGTATACAATGAGTAAAGGTGAGTATTTAAGCTATGAAATTTGAACATAGTTTTGTACTTTTGTCTTCATTATAAAATTAATTAAATCAGATTAAACAAATTAAAGCAATAATAATAATAAAATAATAAAAAGTTATGGTTGGTAATTTATAAAATAAGTAAAGGTGCATATCTAAGTTTTAAAGTTTGAATATAAGTTGAACATATCAATTAATTGTAGCAATTTATTGCAGCAATGCAACTAATTGAGTGAGATAACAATTTACAACAATTAATTGCATTGCAGTTAGTTTACGTGGTCATTATAATGTAAATGTTGTGGGAATAATTAGCTAAGTAAGTATTATTTATAACAGGTTTTACATTCATTCACTTTATCGCTGGCTGGTGCTATAGCCTTTATCGACTCCACTTTGATACTTTGCTACGATTTCTTTCTTTAATTCTATGGTGTTCCTCACTTTCTTTACTAAAGGACTGACACTAGGAGCTTTCTTTGGGCCCATGGTGGCTTATTTAGCAGTCACACACAATAATCAAGGGGCAAAAACAATGGATTGTTAAGAAATGTTTTGTATGAACTCGCAGGATAATGTTCACTCAACCAGAAACAATGCTACACTGCCTGAGAATGTGCGTGGGAGGAGGGCTTTGTATGTGCACTGGGCACTGGACAGGTTCCGTACCATTAACGAAAGCGGAGCCAATCACCAAAAACGGAGGTAATATTTCCACGAAAAAAGTGCCCGAAAACTGAAATCACCAAAAACGGAGATACACGAAAAAGGAGGGTTGACTGTAATCCGTTCCACCCAAAAATATTCACCAAAAATTCATTTTTTAAAAAATAAATACAGTGGACCCCCGGTGTTCGTCCTGCTCCAACCTCGCCCTTTTATGTAAGTTTATTTTTTTAAATGCTTTTGTAAGTGTATTTTGGGGGTCTAAAAGGACTAGTCTACTTTACATTATTCCTTATGGGAATAAATTCGTTTGGTAATGGCACTTATAATAATAATAATATAATAATTTATTTAGACATGATACAATGTTGAACTACATAGTTAGGTATAAATGAGGTGTACATGCCAAAAGCCCCTAATATGCTGAGCATTGTGGGCAATCTTAAGATTAATTAACAGTAGAATACATGGTAAAAAATTATGGTTGGTAATTTACAAAATAAGTAAAGTTGTGTATCTAAGTTGTAAAATTTGAATATAAGTTGAACATAATAATTTATTAATTGCAGCAATGCAATTAATTGAATGAGATCAAACAAATTAAAACAATTAGTTGTATTGCAATTACAGTTTATATGGTCATTATATAAGTTACACAGAGTACAAGAGAGTGAATTATTTTATTTGTTAATGTTATAGAAACAGTTAGCTCTGTATGCATTATTTATAACAGGTTTTTACATTTAAGTGATTAACCAACTTTGTTAGGTATTGTGCACTTAGGTTTGGGTGAGAAGGTGGTTTTTTAGCATCATTTTGAATTGAGGTACAGGCAGGGTTTCTTTGGCAATCACAGGTAATGAATTCCAAATTTTCGGGCCTTTTATATGCATTGAGTTTTTGCATAGTGTTAGATGGACACGGGGAACATCGAGGAGTGATCTGTGTCTAGTGTTATGGTCATGTGTCCTGTTAAAGTTGGTAAGGAGAAGTTTGAGTGGTGGGTTAATATTTGCATAGAGTGTTCTATGTATGTAATAGGCACAGTAAAAAGTATGGATGTCTTGTATGGTGAGTAAGTTTAGATTTTTGAATATTGGTGGAGTATGTTGTCTGGAGTGTGAATTTGTTATCATTCTAACTGCAGCCTTTTGTTTTGTTATTAATGGTCTGAGATGAGTTATTGATGTTGAGCCCCATGTGCAGATTCCATAGGTGAGGTAGGGGTAAATGAGTGAGTGATATAGGGTAAGGAGAGCTGGTTGTGGAACATAGTACCGTATCTTGGATAGTATTCCCACGGTCTTGGAGACTTTCTTGGAAATTTGTTGTATGTGTCTGAAATTTTAGGCCACTGTCAAGATGGATTCCTAAGAATTTTCCCTCTGTGAGTTTTGTGATAGGGGACCCGTTTATCATTATGTTAAGTGGTACATTTGTAGCTCTGTTCCCAAACTGAATGAAATAGGTTTTATCAATATTGAGAGTAAGTTTGTTAGTCATCATCCAGGTAGATATTTTCTGCAATTCAGCATTTACAGTGTTGGCTAGTATGTCTGGGCTTGGGTGAGAGAAAACGTATGTAGTGTCATCTGCAAATAGTATGGGTTTGAGTAGTTGAGATGCATTTGGTAGGTCGTTAATGTAAATGAGAAAGAGAAGTGGGCCAAGAACACTTCCCTGTGGGACACCTACTGTAATAGTTTGCGTGGTAGAGCTAGCTCCATTTGTGTACACATATTGGTTTCTGTTGCTAAGGTATGATTTTAGGTAGTTGAGGGAATGCCCTCTTATACCATAGTGTGATAATTTTAGGTGTAACAGATCATGGTCGACTGTATCAAAAGCTTTACGTAAATCAATGAAGATTCCCACTGGGATTTCTTTTTTCTCGAGAGCGGTGTAAATTATTTCTAGCATGTGTATAATAGCATCATTTGTATTTTTATTTGGCCTGAACCCAAACTGACAGTGGTTGAGTACGTAGTGGGAGATGAGGTAGGAATATATCTTGAACAGCATTCTGGAACGAAAAAATCACGAAAACTGGGGGTCCACTTTACTATAGTTATACATACAGAAAACAATGAGAACTAAATATAAAGCACTAATTTTAATGGATAAATGAACAGTTAAATCAGTTTTACCTTTATTGAAGACTCTTGTTGGTGTATGAGAGAGGCAGGAGAGTTTGTTTGGAGGCAGGACAAGATAGTCCTTCAATATAACAATAATATCAACTCTACAGCTTATTTATCTAGCACACTTCATCTAATATGACATAATAAACAATATTAATAACATAGAAACATGATATATACTCTAGAATGAATAAAATATCATTATGAATGTGAGGTCTGGTGGTAGTGTGCTGTTGTTGTTGGGTTTATAAGGGCCACTGACCATAAGCCGTACATATAGTGGGGATGTTGGTGGAGGCAGCAGGCCATCACCACTATTCACACAAACATTGTACATAATTTATAAATATGAATATTTACACTTTAATTTATAAATAAGAAATATTTACACTTTAATTTATAAATAAGAAATATTCACACTTATATAAATAAGAAATATTTACACTTACCTTGGAGGACATGGTGGCAGAGGGTGGCGTCCTTGTCAGTGCCCCTATATTCCTCAAACAACAATGTAGGAGTTTAGTTTCGTGTCGTCATTTTCTATCGCTTAATCGCTTAACTTACTTGCTACACTGTTAATGCTACACTTTATCGCTCGCTGGTGCTATAGCCTTTATCGACTTGTGCTGCTTTAGTATCGTACATATCGTAGAATCACTGAAGAAGGCACATTCTCCCCTCTCTTCCGCCTCCACATTGGTACTTTGCTACAATTTCTTTCTTCAATTCTATCGTGTTTGTCACTTTCTTTACCAAAGGGCTGCCACTGTGAAGTTTCTTTGGGCCCTTGGTGGCTTATATCACAGTCACAATCAGTAAACAAGCACTAAACACAATGAATTTATTGTGATAAACAAAGCTAGACTTGGTCACGACGCCTGTGCGCAAGCGCGGGGCAGACGGACAGGTCTGGTACGTGTGCCCATAATCGGGCAAAAATTGTTCCGAAAAAAGCGATCGATTTTCGAGCCGGCCGATAATCAGACCGGCCTATATGCATTTTATCGCTCTAGGGCGCTTTAAGTGTCGTAGTAGGTGGGGTGGCCAGGCGGGATGCCATACCTCCCACACGACTTTCTACAAATAAATACTTTTCACCTCTCACCCTACATTAAGACCATTAACCCTTTCAGGGTCGAGAGGCCCTCTTCCAAACTCGTTCTCAGGGTCGAAAAATATTTGAAAAAAAAAAAAAAGTATTTTTTCCTTTGAAATGATAGTTTTTTTTGAGTGTTATAGGCTAAAAAAAATTTTTGCAAATCAATACTTACCGAGATATGGAGGCGTGAAGTTGACAAAAATTGAACTGCTTGTGGCAACATCGCCGACTGCTGGTCACCCGGTAAGAGTTTTTTTTTTTTTTTGTACTTTTTTCTTTTATTTTTTAATTTTTTTTTTTCAAATAACTTTTATGGCCTGTGAGACCAATATAAGGCCTGTTTTTTATATATTCACTCGTTGTATACTACAGAATAATTGGACAAACGTTATTATATTGTTTACAAAACATGTTTACACAAACCAACAATATAAAATGTTGTTTATTACTATTTTTCTATATTATATATATGTACACATATAGAGTCACTGGACATGTTCCTAGATGTTCTGCAGCTTGTGGAAGTCTTTGAAACATGGTGTCATCACAGTGGTGTTTTACACTCCTCACACATAAAATGAGTGTCTCTGCGTTGTTGTGGGCATTTTTTTGTATGTGCACAGACATAACACCTCTTCTGAGCCATTTTCTTGAAAGCAGTAGCAAGCAGTTTTATTAGGAAGTGGTCACCAGGCCTCAGATGAGAGGGTAGTTGTTGATAATTTCGTGGGCGGTTTTCTATTGCAGGTGTTGTTACTTGGTACTTGATTATTATTTGTCTGATCACAGACAAACAAAATTCGCCATATGGTGGTTTGTTTCGGGTCCTAATCATATACATATCATAAGCATTGAGCATGTAAATGTCCAGAATATGGAAAAAGAGTTTTATGTACCACTTATAACTCTTGTGAACACAATCAGCAAACCCAATCTGCATGTCACATTTGTCCACTGAACACATATTGAGGGTGTAGTCCATTACAGCTGCAGGTTTTAGAATGGATTTATTGGTCTCTATTCTGCCTGCCAATGTCTGTCATTTCGTTTGGGTGAACTGATGACAACAGTGTAACATCTCGTTTGTCATGCCACCTAAATGTCATGATGTCATTGGCAGCAAATGCCTGCACCTGACCTCTACAAGTGCCTGTGTCGAACCTAGGCATATGCTTACGATTTCCATGCACAGTACCGCACATATCTGTCATGTTCACTCGCAAAAAATCACTAAGGGGCTTGTGTACCGGTTATCAGTACAGTATATAATATATGCCCCTTACCAAGATATGGTTCCATCATTGTTCTAACCACATCACCAGAGCTACCCAATAACTTCCTGGTATCTTGTAATGTATAACTTCCAGTGTACACAATAATATCCAATACAAGATCACTGTAGCAATCACAAAGCACAAACAACTTTATACCAAAGCATTTCCTCTTGCTTGGTATATACTGCTTGAAAGACAGTCTACCTTTGAACAGAATCAAAGACTCATCAATAACAAGCTTCCTGAAGGGATAAAAATACATATTGAATTCCTGTTTCAGATACTCAAACACATTCCTAATCTTATATAACCTGTCGTTTCTGTCAGGCCTGGTTTTGTCTGAGAAGTGTAGCATACGTAATAGTAGCACATATCGATTCACTGGTATAATATCACTGAAACCTGGGGTTGCAATCAGGCGGTCTGTCGACCAGTATGATTTGACACTGTGCTTATACACATGTGGCATAAGCATTATTGTGGCAAAAAAAAAAAGATACATCTCAGCCACAGTTGTCTCTTTCCACTGGTGTAGACATGATTTTGGTGAAAGTATTGTGTTTGCCATGGTGTAATTGAAATATGTGTTGCTTTTCTTGACAATAATTTCCATCAGGGGTTCGTCAAAGAATAACTCGAAACATTCCAGTTCAGTGGCATTGTTCCCAAGTGTACAAGCTGGCCGTATTCCACTTTGACTTTCATCAAAATGATGGGAATTGGGAACAAAATTGTCAGCTTCCTGCCTATCCCAGGTGCTGTCTGCTGGTGGGTACTGGATATTGACAGGTGGCTGTGGTTGTGGAGGTTGGTGTGGTGGGTGGGTGGGTGAGTGAGGGTGGCCTTTGCTGTAGCTCAGCTGAGTCAGCGGCATGGGTAGCAGCATGGCCCACTGCTGGTGCCTCACGGCTGGCACCACTATAACCACTACCATCTGATGCCGCATGCACATTTTTCATTCCAATTGCAACACTATCATCTTCATTTTCATTATCTGTTCCTGTTGTACGGCCACAGGATGCACTCTGAGATGTTCTCCTTACCCTTGGAATAGCATATGGCTCACTACCAGAGCACATATAGCGTCAAATATACTGATGCTTCACTGGAGAATATTCCACTTCACTCTTGCTACTGGAACTGTTTTCAAGAGCTTGGAGTTCATATTTACTATCACTATCATCACCATTGCTTACCTCTGAGTCCTGGACACGGGAAAATACGAGTTTCCTCTTTCGTTCTGGTACAACTGGATGTGAACAAGACGGCCCAGCACCAGAGGTGGGAACAAAAGGAATTGGGAACAAAAGTATCCCAATTCACTGAGAAGTTTCTTACCACGAGGCATGGTAAACAAGGCATTCTAAAATGGCATTCCCACAATGCACCACTGGGTCCCCGATTTTTTTCCTACTGCACACACTGACCACGCAGACCCATTCTCTCACATCTAGGCCTACCAGCCTTTTCCCACTTAAGTTGAGGGCGCTAGAATTTACACGTACTAGTACGGCACCAACCCTTGCGCGTAAGCCGTACTAGTATGGCACCAACCCTGAAAGGGTTAACACTACAAATATTTTAAGGTATGTAATGAGTGTACTGTATATGCATTTTATCACTCTAGGGTGCTTTAACCCCTAAACTGTCCAAACGTAGATCTACGTTCACTCGCGCAGCACTCCAAATATTTTGATTTTTTTTTTTTTAAATGAAGAGGACATTATATTACATACATGTTATATATAAAAAAAATTAGGACTAGTATTTACCGAGATATAAGCCCGCAAAGTTGGCACTGGATGCTCACCTGATGGCAACATGGAGTCCTGCCGCTTGCAGAAGTGTTGCCGATATACCTTTTTTTCTCATTTTTATATTTTATATAATTTTTATGTTCTGATAATTACAATTTATAGTAGTTCTTGTGATTTCATAGCCAATCTTTGTTCTGACACTAATATTAGGTACTGAAATTGTACTCAGATAGTCACAAACACACTGACAGGTGAACATTTTCACCTCCCTTGATCATTTACTATTGTCTAGAAATATATACAAAGTATTTATTGGTCCCAGCAATGTTTTAGACATGCTGGAGTATATATGAAACTCCCTGAAGCATGGTGTAAGACTGGGTGTCACTAAACTGCTGATAGTGCAGCAGTGGTTTGACACTTGATGATCGTGCATTGCCGCAGGGAACCCCTGGCTTTGTTTGTTTTCACTGTTACACATAAATATGTCTGTCTGTCTGTCTAGCTCTGTCTGCTTATCTGTCTTTCTGTCTGCCTGGGTGTGTGTGTCTTTCTGTATGCCTGTGTGTGTCTGTCTTTCTGTCTGCCTGTGTGTGTCTGTCTTTCTGTCTGCTTGTCTCTCAGTCTGAAAGCGGCTCATGAACTAACAGTTATTACACAGGATGCAGTCACATCTGATTCCTGATAAGTGAACATTGTATTACTTGCCAGTCATGTGTATTATGCCTTATATCTACAAGCACAGTGTATAGCACTGGATTTTTTGGGTTATCCTAGGTAATTTACACTATGTATGATAACTGTACTTATGTGTACCTGTGAGAGAGAGAGACAGAAACAGATACAGATGAAGAGACAGCCAAAGTCAGTCAGCCAGCCAGCCAGCCAGCCAGCCAGCCAGCCAGCCAGCCGGTCTGACGAGTACGTATTACACATGTTCCAGAATCGTTTCTCTTTACTTAGGGCATAGATTATAGGACATTCTTGCAGGATGACACTACCAGTGGTATAAAAAATGAAAGGATGTTGCAAAAATGTTGCGCATGGGTTATTATCGAGGTTTTTGATATTTCCTCAATCATTTGTGGCCACATCCATCTCACAGCTACTAAACTTTGGATCAACATCACTTTCCTCTTAAAAGGGGAGTGTTAATATGACGTGACATCAGTGAATTCCTGGTGTTTGCCATGCTATTTGCTCTAGCTGGCACTCAATTGAACTGGTGCTCCCACAAGGTACTAAGTGGTCCCAGATTTTTTTTAATACTGTGCACACTAAGTGCGCAGACCCATTCTCTCATGTCTAGGCGACTCAGGCCTATCATGCCAAATTTGAAGGCATGAAAAATAAAACGTAGATCTACGTTCGGAGCACTACGCGAGTGAACGTAGATCTACTTTTGGACAGTTTAAGGGTTAAATGTCATAGTAGGTGGGGCTGGCCAGGCGAGATGCCATACCTTCCACAAGACTTTCTACAAATAAATACTTTTCACCTCTCACCCTACATTAAGACCATTAAGACAACAAATATTTTGATGTAAATAATGAGTGTACTGTGTGTGTGTATTTTACTTTTTATTGTTTTTTAACGTCTAGTTCTATTCCTAACTTAATACGTATATGTTAGTGTAAACTTGTTATCTGGCATTTATATGCATTTATAAGTGAAAAAAAATGGTGTTCTGCTTTCCTGCAGTAGCCTGAAATCTAACCTGCTGTATAAGTGGGGCCCTACTGTATGTACTTGGATAAAATAATTTTTTTGTTTGTACTTTCAGGTTATGGAGACACCATTGTGGCATCCAACCCCTTTGATGACACTCCATCAGTCTCAGCACCCTCCTCCACCAGTATGGGGCCAGGGCCGGGCCCAGGGCCAGGACCTGGGCCCGGCCCTATGAACCATGGGCCAATGGGTCCTATGAGCATGTCATACATGAATAGTATAAATATGAAAAATATGGGAATGGGAGGACCCATGAATGGGCCAATGGGGGGACCAATGAATGGTCCCATGGGCCCAGGAGGACCAATGGGTCCAGGTGGCCCAATGAATGGGCCAATGAGTGGGCCTATGGGACCAGGTGGGCCAATGAATGGCCCCATGAATGGACCCATGAATGGCCCCATGAATGGCCCTATGAATGGCCCTATGAATGGTCCTATGAATGGTCCAATGAATAACCCCATGAATGGACCAATGAATGGTCCTATGAATGGCCCCATGAATGGCCCTATGAATGGTCCCATGAGTGGTCCCATGAGTGGTCCCATGAATGGTCCCATGAATGGTCCTATGAATGGTCCAATGAATGGTCCCATGAATGGTCCTATGAATGGTCCCATGAGTGGTCCTATGAGTGGTCCAATGTCTGGGCCAATGAACATGAACAACATGAATGGCATGACCATGAACACCTCTATGCCTGGGTCAGGAATGCCCATGACCACCATGAGCCAGATGACCAGCATGGCTGGCATGAATGGCCCCATGCCACCCATGAATGGACCTGGCATGAACAATGGACCAGGAATGAATAATGGCCAGGGTCCTAACATGGGACCTAAACCAATGCCAGTCAGCTCAGGCAAGGTCAGTAAACTGTTTGATTTTTATACATAATATAGGGCATTGCATGTGTATTTATGTTCTCTATTTATGTATATGTATGTATATTTGCATTTTCTATGTATGTATATATACAGTGGTACCTCGACTTACGATATTTTTTCATTCCAGAATGCTGTTCAAGTGCCATTACCAAACGAATTTATCCCCATAAGGAATGATGTAAAATAGACTAGTCCTTTTAGACCCCCAAAATTAAACTTACAAAAGCATTTAAAAAAATAAACTTACATAAAAGGGTGAGTTTGGGGACCATCGTAAGTCGAGGTACCACTGTATATGTATATACAGGGAACCTCGGTTTTCGTATGCCATAGTTTGTATGTAAAACTATAGTTATTCTCTATAAAATGTATTTTTTTGTTAATATTTTTGGGTGTCTTGAATGGATTAATTGAATTTACATAATTTCTTATGGGAAATATTAACAAAAAATACATTTTATAGAGAATAACTATAGTTTTACATACAAACTAGGGCATACGAAAAACGAGGATCCATTGTATATATATATATACAGTGGTACCCCGGTTTACGATATTTTTTCATTCCAGAATGCTGTTCAAGTGCCATTACCAAACGAATTTATCTCCTTAAGAAATGTTGTAAAATAGACTAGTCCTTTTAGACCCCCAAAATTACACTTACAAAAGCATTTACAAAAATAAACTTACATAAAAGGGTGAGTTTGGGGACCATCGTAAACCGGGGTACCACTGTATATATATATATATATATATATACAGTGGTCCCTTGGTTTTCATGTTTAATCCGTTCCAGAGGGATCAACTAAAACCAAAATTGACGAAAACTAAAACCATTTTTCCCATAAGAAATAATGTAAATTCAATTAATCTGTTTCAGACACCTGGAGTCTACCAGGAGTATTAACCAAAAAATTTTTTTTGGAGATTAAATATAGATTTACATACAGAAAAAAATGACAAATAACATGTATAAATAAATATTTAACATCACACTTACCTTTATTGGCGACTCTTGTTGGTGTATGGAAGACGGAGAGGAGGAGAGAGGGAGGCGAGTTTATTGTTTGGAGGCAGGTCAAAATGCTTCAATTTGACACTAATATCAGCTCTACGGCTTATTTATCTATCACAATTCATCTAATATGACATAATAAACAATATTAATAATATAGAAACATGATATATACTCTAGAATGAATAAAATATGTCATTACAAATGTGAGGACTGGTGATAGTGTTATTGTTGTTGGGTTTATAAGGGCCACTGACAATAAGCCGTACATATAGTGGTGGTGGTGGTGGAGGCAGCAAAGCCACCACCACCACCAGTATTCACACTGAAACAATGTACATAATTTATATATAAGAAATATTTACACTTTAATTTATAAATAAGAAATATTTACACTGATTTATAAATAAAAAATATTTACACTATAAATAAGAAATATTTACACTTTATAAATAAGAAATATTTACACTTTATAAATAAGAAATATTTACACTTTATAAATAAGAAATATTTACACTTTATAAATAAGAAATATTTACACTTATCTTGGAGGAGATAGTGGCAGAGGGCGGCTCTGGTCTCAGTGCCCCTATACTCCTCAAACAACAATGGAGGAGTTAAGTTTTGTGTCATCATTTTTCTATCGCTTAATCGCTTAACTTAGTACTTGCTACACTGTTAGTGCTACACTTTATAGCTGGCTGGTGCTATAGCCTTTATCGACTCCACTTTGATACGATTTCTTTCTTTAATTCTATGGTGTTCCTCACTTTCTTTACCAAAGGACTGGCACTAGGAGCTTTCTTTGGACCCATGGTGGCTTATTTAGCAGTCACACACAATAATCAAGGGCCAAAAACAATGGATTGTTAAGAAATGTTTTGTATGAACTCGCAGGATAATGTTCACTCAACCAGAAACAATGCTACACTGCCTGAGAATGCGTGTGGGAGGCGGGCTTGCGGGCTTTGTATGCGCACTGGGCACTGGACAGGTTCTGTACCATCGACGAAAACTGAGCCAATCGGCGAAAACTAAGCCAATATTTCCAGAAAAAAAGTGCACGAAAACGGAGGTACATGAAAACCAAGGGTCCACTGTATACAGTGGACCCCTGGATTTCGTAAATAATTTGTTTCAGAATGCTGTTCGAGTGCTATTACCGAATGAATTTGTTCCCATAAGGAATAATGTAAATTAGATTATTCCTTTTTGACCCCCAAAAATACACTTACAAAAGCACTTACAAAAATACACTTGCATAATTGTTCGAGTTTGGAGCAGTACGTAAACCGGGGGTCCACTGTATATATACAGTAAACCCTCATTTAGCATGAATTTATGTTGCACGTTATGCGTATGGCACGACTGAAGAATTGCGGCACATTCTTACCTAACACAACGTAAAACTGATATTACACGGTTCGGCTGGAGGGGAAAAAATTTTGAACGCGCGGTCGCCCGCGGTGGGTTAAACCATTGAGTCAGTGGGGGAGTCCTACTACCATCCCATGCAAGTAATTTCCCTGCTGAATTTCAGGAATTTATTTCTGAGGGTGGCTATGAGCCACATCAAGTGTTTAATGCTGACGAGACAAGTGTTTTCTTGAAGAAAATGCCAACACGAACTTATATCAGTCAGCAAGAGAAAAGTGCACCGGGCTTCAGGGCAGCAAAGGATCACTTCACCTTGCTTTTTTGCGGTAATGCATCAGGTGATTTCAAGTGTAAACCCATGGTTATTTACCGCTCTAAGAATTGACGGAATCATGACAGAAATGTTAAAAGCAGGGGGGATATAGTGCTGGAGTGGTTGGTATTTTTGTTTAATAAATGTATGAAAGAGGGGAAGGTACCTAGGGATTGGCAGAGAGCATGTATAGTTCCTTTATATAAAGGGAAGGGGGATAAAAGAGAGTGTAAAAATTATAGGGAATAAGTTTACTGAGTATACCAGGTAAAGTGTATGGCAGGGTTATTATTGAAAGAATTAGAGGTAAGACAGAGAGTAGGATTGCAGATGAGCAAGGAGGCTTTAGAATGGGTAGGGGATGTGTAGATCAAGTGTTTACAGTGAAGCATATTTGTGAACAGTATTTAGATAAAGGTAGAGAAGTTTTTATTGCATTTATGGATTTAGAAAAGGCATATGATAGAGTGGATAGGGGAGCAATGTGGCAAATGTTGCAAGTGTATGGAATAGGTAGTAAGTTACTGAAGGCTGTAAAGAGTTTTTATGAGGATAGTGAGGCTCAGGTTAGGGTGTGTAGGAGAGAGGGAGATTACTTCCCGGTAAAAGTAGGTCTTAGACAGGGATGTGTAATGTCACCATGGTTGTTTAATATATTTATAGATGGGGTTGTAAAAGAAGTAAATGCTAGGGTGTTGGGGAGAGGGGTGGGATTAAATTATGGAGAATTAAATGCAAAATGGGAGTTGACACAGTTACTTTTGCTGATGATACTGTGCTTATGGGAGATTCTAAAGAAAAGTTGCAAAGGTTAGTGGACGAGTTTGGGAGAGTGTGTAAAGGTAGAAAGTTAAAAGTGAACATAGATAAGAGTAAGGTGATGAGGGTATCAAACGATTTAAATAAAGAAAATTGGATATCACATTGGAGAGAGGGATTATGGAAGAAGTAAATGTTTTCAGATATTTGGGAGTTAACGTGTCAGCGGATGGGTTTATGAAGGATGAGGTTAACCATAGAATTGATGAAGGAAAAAGGTGAGTGGTGCATTGAGGTATCTGTGGAGACAAAAACGTTATCCATGGAGGCAAAGAAGGGAATGTACGAAAGTATAGTGGTACCAACACTCTTATATGGGTGTGAAGCATGGGTTGCAAATGCTGCAGCGAGGAGGAGGCTGGAGGCAGTGGAGATGTCCTGTCTAAGGGCAATGTGTGGTGTAAATATTATGCAGAAAATTCGGAATGTGGAAATTAGGAGAAGGTGTGGAGTTACTAAAAGTATTTGTCAGAGGGCTGAAGAAGGGTTGTTGAGGTGGTTTGGTCATTTAGAGAGAATGGATCAAAGTAGAATGACTTGGAGAGCGTATAAATCTGTAGGTAAAGGAAGGCGGGGTAGGGGTCGTCCTAGAAAAGGTTGGAGGGAAGGGGTAAAGGAGGTTTTGTGGGCGAGGGGCTTGGACTTCCAGCAAGCATGTGTGAGCGTGTTAGATAGGAGTGAATGGAGACGAATGGTTTTTGGGACATTACGATCTGTTGGAGTGTGAGCAGGGTAACATTTTGTGAAGGGATTCAGGGAAACCAGTTAATTGATTTAGTTGGACTTGAGTCCTGGAAATGGGAAGTACAATGCCTGCACTTTAACCCTTTCAGGGTTATTGACGTACTAGTACGGCTTACGCCCTGGGGTTATTGACGTACTAGTACGCCTAAATTCTAGCGCCCTCAAATCAAGCAGAAACAGGCTGTTAGGCCTAGATGTGATAGAATGGGTCTGTGCGGTCAGTGTGCGCAGTATAAAAAAAATTCCTGCACCACACAGTGCATAATGAGGAAAATAAAACTCTGACCGTGTTTTTGGTTTAAAACAGCGCCTTTGCAGTCTATTTTCGTATGGTATTTATTGGTGTATTCTCGTTTTCTTGGTCTCATTTGATAGATTGGAAGATATATTACAGAAATAGAGATGATTTTGATTGGTTTGACAACGACAAGTACCTTGAAATTGAGCTCAAAGTAGTGAAAATGTTCGATTTTTGACGATGTTCAAGAGTAAACAAATCACACCATGCATCCAATACACATCAACTGGCGAGTCTAATATTCATGCACAAGTACTATAATATTATTTATACCATTTTTACAATGATGCAGTTGTATACATAACAGTAAATCTTCTATTTGTTTGCGAGAATAAAAATTCAAAATGAAAAGCAAAAGTAATGTAAGAGGGGCCTGGAAACGTGACTAATGAACAGAGAAGACGTTATTTTAGTGCCAGGAATGTCTGCCTTGTTTATTCTGGACCCTATTTTGAAATTGGCATCGTTTGAAATTTGTGTGAAATTGGCCAAATTGCCATTTTCTGACCACTATTTTGGGTAGTTGTAATAGGTAAATAGGCGGTTTCTTGTATTCAATCGATAGAAGAAATGGAGTTCTAGCGAAATAGCTCTAATTTTAGTTGCCTGAAACATTGGAATTTACCGAAAATAGGGCTCAAAGTGGGCGAAATCGCCGATGCGTAAGTGTCATGGCTGCCGCTAACTTCGCGAAAGCATAATTCCGTTACTTTTCGATCAAATTTCATATTTTTTGTGGCGTTATGATCGGAAAAAGATTCTCTATCATATCATAAGAAAAAATCATTTTTTTATTTTTTTTAAATTCTTGGACCCTGAGAACGAGTTTCGGAGACCCCCCTTGGACCCTGAAAGGGTTAAAGGAGGGGTCTGAGATAGTGACAGCTGGGAGGGACTTTTCTCAGCTGTCGTATCTGAGCTCCTCTGCAAAGACAGTGATTATGTATGAGTGTGGTGAAAGTGTTGAATGATGATGAAAGTATTTTCTTTTTTGGGGATTTTCTTTCTTTTTGGGTCACCCTGCCTCGGTGGGAGGCGGCCGACTTGTTGAAAAAAAAAGAAAAAAAAAGAAAGAATCCTCGTGCTTTGAAAGGTGTGGATAAAAACACCTTACCAGTAATTTGGAGGTCAAACCAGTCAGCATGGATGACAGAGGAAATATTTATTGACTGGTTTAAGCATCACTTTATTCCTGAAGTCAAGTTTTACCTGCACAGCAAGAACCTTGCATTCAAGGCTCTCTTCATTCTTGATAATTCCCGTACTCATCCACAAGCTTTGCTGGATGTGACCCCACATATAAAAGTTGTATTTTTACCTCCAAATACAACATCTCTGATTCAACCACTGGACCAGGGAGTTATTAAGACATTCAAGTGTAACTACACAAAAAAAGTTATAAAAAAACTAGTTGCATCAATGGACTCTCACTCCAACCTGGCAGTACCAAGCTTCTGGAGTAAATTTAACATTGCAGATGCCATCAGCTATGCTAGAAGTGCATGGAATGAAGTGCCCCAGTCAACATTAAATGCAGGCTGGGTAAAGTTATGGCCTTCTGTAGTTAATTCTTTCACTGGTTTTTCCTTGCTTGAGAGTGAAGTTCAGGAAATTGTTCAGCTGGGAAGGAGATTACCAGGTGATGGTTTTGAAGATATGAATGAAGATGATGTGAATGAACTCTTAGAATATGATGATGATGATGAAGACAGGAGTCCAGAGGAAATGTTGGCAGAGTTCGATGCACAGATACAAGGGAGGGAGATAACAGAAGATGATGAAGAAGAATCTGAAGAAAAACAGTTAACATTGCAGCAGTTACGTGAGCAGTTCCATAATATTGGTAAAATTGCAGACTTTTTCACTGAAGAGGACCCTGACAAAGCTAGAAGCAGGGCTTTGAAACGGGGTCTAGACCAGCTGATGATGCCTTACCGTCAGCTGTATAATGTAATGCAGGGTAAAAGAGCCCAGAGATCCATTACAGAATTTATGCACACTGCAATACAACCATCGACTTCAGTACAAAAACCTCTACCATCCACTTCTACCGACAACCGACAACCAACAACCATCCACCTCAGCCCAGTAGGGCCTCACCATCCATATCCACTCTCTTCACAACCATCCACAAACATCATTACCCACAATTTAAGGTAAGAAATACTATTATTTCTATTGCATTTGTAGTCTTAAATTTGCTCACTTCAGCACTTGTTGCATACATTTTTTTGACGAGATCACCATGCAACTGCCTTGCTTTTTCACATATTATCGCCTGTGTAACACTATCTCCTGCTAATTCTTTCTCGGCGATCCTCACCAACAACAAAGTCTCCACATCTTCCAGTACATATTTGCGATCTCTGTTTTGTGACCATACTTGCACCTTTCGCAACAACAGCTTCCTTGTTTTCATTTCCCTTGGCCACAATGGAAGCAATGGTTGTATGGGCTTTGCCATACAGCCTGACCAGCTCGGCAACACATACTCTACTTTCGTATTTTGCAATGATCTCTTTTTTCAGTTCTACTGTGTTTCTGACCTTCTTTACCACAGGGCTGGCACTAGGAGCTTTCTTTGGGCCATGGTGGCTTATTTAGCAGTTGCAAACACTAAAAACAATGGAATAATGACGAAATGTATCGTATGAACGCGTGTGGTGACCATCACTCGCTGGTAAACAATGGCACACTGACTGTGAATGGTGTGTCGAGCTGCTCGGGCCGGGCGTACGTGTCTAGGACCAATGACGATTACCGAGCGGAATTATGATCGCCAAACCAATATTTTTACGAAAAAACGTTACGAACACCGAATATTACGAACTCCGATGACTACGAACACCGGGGGTCCACTGTATATGTATGTATGTACAATGGAACCCCGAGTTTCGAACTTAATCCGTTCCAGGAGCTAGTTCTAAAGTCGAAACGTTCGAAACTCGAACCAATATTTCCCATAAGAAATAATGTAAATCCAATTAATCCGTTCCTGCTGTCAGGAGGCATGACAAAATAGTACTTCATTATGATGCTATTATCAACTCGACAGCTTATTTATCTACCACAGTTCATCTAATATGACATAATAAACAATATAAATAACATAAAAACCTGATATACACTCTAGAATGAATAAAATATGTCTGTCATTATGAATGTGGTGGCGGGGGAGGACGGTGCTGGCGGGCATTCTTGCTCCAGCTATGAAAACATCTTCCCATTCTTTCCTCTTTCAGACATGTTAGTATAAGAGAAAGTGAAGTTTGTAATGCTAACTGCATTAGATCACTTCTTTCATAAGAAAACCATAATGTACAAATGAACAGGTATGCGTACACCATTTACATACCTTGAAGAAGATAGGCAGAGCGGCTTATGCTGTCAGGAGTTTATTTTGTTTCGTCCTTTTTCTATCGCTTAATTGCTACACTCTTAATGCTACACTTAATGCTACATTTTGTCACTGAACTTAACTGCTTTAAACTCCACAATTTGCGCCTGTGCTGGCGTGCAGGAACACATTAAAATCACTAAGAGTGTGTTATTAGTCTTGAAGATGCCATATTAATAACGATAATAATAACAAAATAATAATCACTCTGAGGCATATAAAACGTTAATATAGACATTTTACTTAATTCATTTATGATATTTTTTTTGCAAAATTATGTAATAAACACGCTACGTAACATATAAACATATAAATTAACATAAATATGAGATGTTTTTCCAGTCGGCTTGACGGAGTGAACATAATTCATTCATGTCCAGGCTGGTAACAACAACAACAACTGGTTTGTTTACAAAACTTCCAAACCTTCTACACTCTAATTCTCTCTTGTTTATTCATTTAATCTTGTTTACTCACCTCTAACTCTACATTAAGACTGCCTCAACCACTGCCTCAACCACTGCCTCAACCACTGCCTCAACCACTGCCTCAACCTCTGCCTCAACCACTGCCTCTACCACTGCCTCTACCACTGCCTCAGCCTCTGCTTCTACCACTGCCTCAACCACTGCCTCTACCACTGCTTCTACTCATAGAAGCGATTGTTGATTTACTTTTGCCACACATCCTGGCAAGCTCCACAAGTCGCACACCACTCTCGTATTTTTGTATAATTTCCTTTTCGCTTCTATGCTGTTTCTCACTTTGTTTACCACAGGGGTGCCACTAGGAAGTTTCTTTGGGCCCATGGTAGCTTATTTCACAGTTGCACTTAATGAACAAGCACCAAACACAATGAATTAATTATGAAATGTTTGGATGAGCATGCAGGGTAATGTTCACTCAGAGGATAAGCAAAGCCAGACTGACTCACGATGCGTGCATGGGGGAGGCGAGCAGGCACGAGGCAGGCGGACAGGTCTGGTACGCAGTTCAAAACACAGGGCACGTTCGATATTCGGGACAAAATTGGTTCGAAAAAAGTGTTCAAAACTAGAATCGTTTGATACTTGATGCGTTTGAAACTCGGGGTTCCACTGTATATTAATACAGTCAACCCCCAGTTCTCGTCTGTAATCCGTTCCAGAGGGCCCGTCGACCACCAGTTTGGTCGAACTCCGATTCTATTTTCCCCGTAAGAAATAATGGAAATAAAATTAATCCGTTCCAGACATCCAAAAGTATTAAAATAAAATATTTTTTAAAACTTTTTGACATTAAATTATACACAACTTTATAAAAAATTAAGAAATAATAGTACAATAACATGTCACTTACATTTATTGAAGAGTTGTTGATGTGTGGAAGACGGGAGAAGGGGAGAAGATGGAGTAGTATGCTAGTGTTTGGAAGGGGAATCCCCTTCCATTAACACTGCAGGTGCCAAGTTCTTTTCTGGGGTTACTGGCCTTTTTCTTTTAATGCCACTAGGACCAGCTTGAGAGTCACTGGACCCCTCTCTCACAAAAAATCTGTCCAAGGAGCTCTGTGTCTGGCGGTTCTTTAAAATGTCCCTAAAATGTGACAAGACATTGTCATTAAACATGTCGCATATACGGCCTGCAACATCTTGGTTAGGGTGATAATCATACATAAATGTTTGCACATTAGTCCATTGGGCACAAATCTCCTTAATTTTTGAAGAAGGCACCTTCTTCCATCTCGGTTCCACCTCCTCCCCCTCTGGACCATTTTCCTGAACAGTGGTCTGTTGTTGCTGTTGAAGCTCTTGCAGATCTTCAGTGGTTAGCTCTTCATTGTGCTCCTCCACCAACTGTTCCACATCCTCGGTACAAACATCCAACCCCATGGACTTGCCCAGTTCCACAATTTCTTGCACAACAGGCTCAGGCTCAGGGTTCTGAGGCTCAGCCCCAAAACCTTCAAAATCCCTCTCTTGGACACAGTCTGGCCACAATTTTCTCCAGGCAGAGTTCAAAGTCCTGGTAGTCACTCCCTCCCAAGCCTTACCTATAAGGTGTACACAATGCAGGATATGGAAATGATCTTTCCAAAACTCATACCCATGTCTGTGGTCACTTCAAAGCACTTTTTAAACATTGCTTTGGTGTAGAGTTTTTTAAAGTTGCAAATGACCTGCTGGTCCATGGGCTGGAGGAGAGGAGTGGTATTAGGGGGCAAGAACTTCACTTTGATGAACTCACAGCCCTGCACAATTTCCTCTGCCAAGTCTCGAGGATGATCAGGAGCATTGTCCATTATCAGGAGGCACTTAAGTGGCAAATTATTTTCCTCGAGATATTTCTTCACACTGGGGCCAAACACGTTTTTGAACCAATCAAGGAAAATTTCCCTAGTGACCCATGCCTTTTTGTTAGACTTCCACATCACACACAAATTAGACTTGGTGATACCGCATCTGCCAAACACTCGGGGATTTTCAGAATGATACACCAGTAAAGGCTTCACTTTACAATCACCACTGGCATTAGCACAAAGCATCAAAGTTAGCCTGTCTTTCATAGGCTTATGTCCTGGGAATGCCTATTCCTCCTGTGTAATGAAGGTCCTGTTGGGCATTTTCTTCCAAAACAGGCCTGTTTCGTCACAATTGAACACTTGTTGGGGTTGGAATTGTTCAGCCTCAATGTACCCCTGGAATTCCTGAACATATTTTTCAGCCGCACTTTTGTCAGAACTGGCTGCCTCACCATGCCTCACAACACTATGTATGCCACTCGCTTCTTAAATCTGTCAAACCAGCCTTTGCTGGCTTTAAATTTGTTCACTT
>WNWK01008105.1:49065-87516 GCA_009830355.1 Cherax destructor
GGTGGTGGTCACTGGTAAAAAAGCACACTGATGCTGAATGGAGTGCCCGGGCCTGTCAGGCCACGCGTGCGTTCCGGGACGAATCATGAACTTCGAGCGGATTCGTGAACACCACCCAAAAAATTTTGGAAAAACATCAAGAACACCATTTTCACGAACTCCGACACCACGAACACCGGGGTTGACTGTACATTGTTTTGTGTAAAAGGGTGATGGCCCGCTGCACCCACCACGGTTATGGTCAGTGGTCCTTATACCAACAACAAAACAAGCCCTACTACCAGTCCCATTCGTAATGACATGTTTTATTCATTCTAGAGTTTATATCATGTTTCTATGTTAAATTTGTTTATTATGTCATATTAGATGAATTGTGCTAGATAAATAAGCTGTAGAGTTGATATTATTGTAATTGAAGGACTATCTTGTCCTGCCTCCAAACAAACCTCCTTCCTCTCATATGCCAACAAGAGTCTTCATAAAGGTAAAACTGATTTAACTGTTCATTTATCAATTAAAATTAGTGCTTTATATTTATTTCCATTGTTTTCTGTATTTATTCTTTAAGAAAATGGGTAGAATTTTTGAGTATACTATATACATCCAAAACTGGCTTGTAAGACGTATATATACGTAACCAAAAATAAAGGGTTAATACTGGCAAAGTGAAGACCCATTCCATGCTGACCAGGCATCTCAGGTCAATCGTGCCAAATTTGGAGGCAGGAAAAATAAAACGTAGATCTACTTTTGGAGAGCTATCGGTAACAATGTAGATCTACATACATTTGGACAGTAAGGGGTTAATAAAGGTTGATATAATGATATGACAAATAGTGAATCAATATTGCACACAATTATGATTTAACCCTTTCAGGGTCCAAGCTGTAGATCTACGCATTGTCCACAGGGTTTCGGCTACTAGTATGGCTTACGCGCCAGGGTTTTCCACGTACTAGTACGCATAAATTTTAGCCTTCAAATTAAGCTGGAAAAGGCTGGTAGGCCTAGAGGTGAGAGAATGGGTCTGCGGGTTAGTGTGCACAGTAGGAAAAAATCAGGGACCCAGTGGTGCATTGTGGGAACGCCATGTTAGTACACCTTGTTCACCATGCCTCGCAGTAAGACACTCCTCCTCGGCGAATTGGAACACTTTTGTTCCCAATGACAGTTCTAACACCGATGGGAGTGTCAGTGATGATGACTTTCAAGGTTTTGAGGAGGTTGTGACCTAAACTAGTGACCATAATACCGGTAATATTGAGGAAACCCAGACGACCCTCAACCTTCAACCTCTGGTGCTGTAGCTTCCTGTTCACGTTCAGTTGTACCAGAACGAAGGAGGAAACTCTTCTTTACCCATATCCAGGACTCGGATGTGAGCAATGGTGATGATAGTGATAGTGAATATGAACTCCAAGCTTTCAAAACAGTTCCAGTAGCGAGAGTGGAGTGGAATATTCTCCAGTGAAGCGTCAGATATACGACGGTATATGCACTCTGGTAGCATGCCATATGCTGCTCAAGGGGAAGGAGTACATCTTGGAGTACATCCCATGGGCGTACAACAGGAACAGATAGTGAAAATGAAGATGATAGTGTTGCAATTGGATGAGAAAGTGCATGCATCTTAGTGAAAATGAAGATGATAGTGTTGCAATTGGGATGAGAAATTGCATGCATCTGGTGGTGGTGGTGGTGGTGTGGTGGTGCCAGGCGTGAGGCACCAGCAGTGAGCCATGCTGCCACCCACGCCGCTGACTCAGTTGAGCTACAACAAAGGCCACCCACCCCCACCCAACCACCACACAACCTCCACAACCACCTGTCAATATCCAGTACCCACCACAGACCGTCCTGGGATTGGCAGGAAGCTGACAATTTTATTCCCAATCCCCATCAGTTTGATGAAAGTCAAAGTGGAATACCCCATCATGTACACTTAAACAATACCACTGAACTGGAATGTTTCGAGTTATTCTTTGACTGAACCCTGATGGAAATTATTGTCAGGAAAGCAACACATACTACGAGTACACAATGGCAAAACAATACTTTCACCAAAATCACGCCTCCACAAGTGGAAAGAGAAAACTGTGGCTGAGATGATCTTTTCTTTCACAATAATCCTTATGCCACATGTGTATAAGCACAGTATCAAATCATACTGAGTGACAGACCACCTGATTGCAACACAGGTTTCAGTGATATAATATCAGTGAATCGATTTGTGCTACTGTTACGTATGCCTACACTTCTCAGACAAAACCAGGCCTGACAGAAACGACAGGTTATATAAGATTAGGAATGTTTGTGTATCTGAAAAGAAATTCAATATGCATTTTTATCCCTTCAGGAAGCTTGTTATTGATGAGTCATTGATTCTGTTCAAAGGTAGATTGTCGTCTCAAGCAGTACAGTAGGGCCCCACTTATATGGCAGGTTAGGTTCCAGGCTAGTGCCCTAAGCAGACATTGCCGAAAAGCAGAACGCCATTTTTTTCCACTTATAAATGCATATAAATGCCAGACAACAAGCTTACACTAACTTATATTAAGTAAGCGATAGCACTAGGCATTAAAAACACAATAAAAAGTAAGATACAGTGGAACCCTGAGTAACGAACAAAATTCATTCCAGAAGCCTGCTCAAGTGCCATTACCAACAAATTTACTCCCTTAAGAAATAATGTCAAATAGGTTAGTCCATTTCAGACCCCCAAAATACACTTACAAAAGCACTTACAATATTATACAGTGGTACTCGAGTTACGATATTTTTCGTTTCGAGAATGCTGTTAAATGCCATTACCAAACGAATTTATCCTTAAGGAATAATGTAAAATAGACTAGTCCTTTACATCCCCAAAAATATACTTAAAAAAGCATTTAAAATAAACTTACATAAAAGGGCGATTTTGGGGACCATCAGAACTCGAGGTACCACTGTACAGTGGCCCCTCGGTTTCGTGCATCTCCAAACTCAAACATTTATGTAAGTGTATTTTCGTAAGTGCTGTTGCAAGTGTATTTTTGGGGGTCTGAAATAGACTAACCTATGTGACATTATTTCTTAGGAAGTAAATTCGTTCGTAATGGCACCTGAGCAGCATTCTGGAAGCAATTTCGGCGAAAACCGAGGGACCACTGTACTTACATAAATGTACGATTCCGGTGTTCGAACTGGGGTCCACTGTACACACAGTACATTATTACTTACCTTAAAGTATTACATTGATGTGTGAGAGGTGAGTGGCAGACTATTGTCTAAAACAAGTAAAACATTAAAAGGAATTTTCTTTTCCTTGCAGTAAGCCTCAACTGTAGGCTTAACCCTTTGACTGTTTCGGTCATATATATACATCTTACGAGCCACTGTTTCTGACATATATATACTAAAAATTCTAGAGGCTTCAAATCAAGCGGAGAAAGCTGGTAGGCCCACATGTGAGAGAATAGATCTGTGTGGTCAGTGTGTATAAAATCCTGCACCGCAGTCATAATGAGAAAAAAACTGACCGTTTTTTTGGGATTAAAATGCCGACTTTGAGGTGCATTTTCGTATAGTATTTATGGTTGTATTCTTTTCCTGGTCTCATATAATAGAAGGGAAAAACATATTACAGAAATAGAGATGATTTTGATTAGTTTCATGATGAAAACAACCTTGAAATTGAGCTCAAAGTAGCGGAAATGTTCGATTTTTGCCAATGTTCAAGAGTAAACAAATCACATCACGCCACGTGTCCAATACACGTCAACTGGTGAGTCTAATATTCTTTCACATGCATTTGATATTATTTATACCTTTTTTACAATAATGCAGTAGTCTGCATAACAGTAAATCTTTTATTTATTGTGTGAAAAAAAAATCAAAATAGAAACCAAGAGTAATATAACAGGGGCCTAAAGACGGACTAATGAACAGAGAAAATCTTATTTTAGTGCCAGGAATGTCTGCATTGGTTATTCTGGACCCTATTTTGAAATTGACATCTTTTTATTTTGCATAAAATGGCAAATTTCCAATTTCTGACCACTTTATTGGTAGTTGCAATCTTTTTTTGGCGGTTTCTTGTACTAATCGATAGAACAAATGGAGTTCTAAAGAAATAGCTATGAGTTTGGTCGACTGGAACAATGGAATTGGCCGAAAATAGGGCTAAAAGTCGGCAAAATCACCAATGCGTATATATTGCAGAGATCACTAACTCCGAGAGCGTAATTGCGTAAGTTTTCCATCAAATTTCGTACTTTTGGTGTCATTACCATCGGGAAAAGATTCTCTATCATTTCATAAGAATTTTTTTTTTTTTTTTTTTTTAGAAAATTTTGCGACAACAGGAGACGCCTCAGGATTTGGGGTTGCGACAGTCAAAGGTTAAAATAGTCTGTGAACCAATTTAAGAAAAGATCAGTAGTCATCCAAGCTTTCGAATTGGATTTATAATAAACAGGGAGGTTATCTTTGCATAGTTCTTTAGGGCCCTAGGATTCTCTGAGTGATAAATTATCATAGGTTTTTAAATTTTCAATCCCAGCAGCATTAGCTCCTAGCAAGAGTGTTAGCTGACACTCTTGGGTTATCCTGGGTTCTCTACACATATGCTGCTATATGTAACTGTATATGATGGCTATTCAGCGATAAACATATATACAGTGGTACCTCGTTAACAATATTTTTTTATTCCAGAATGCTGTTCAAGTGCCATTACCAAACGAATTTATCCCATTAGGAATAACTTACAAAAGCATTTAAAAATAAACTTACAAAAAGGGTG
This sequence comes from Cherax destructor, assembly GCA_009830355.1. Classification (NCBI taxonomy): domain Eukaryota; kingdom Metazoa; phylum Arthropoda; class Malacostraca; order Decapoda; family Parastacidae; genus Cherax; species Cherax destructor. The sequence continues at coordinate 53,846 of WNWK01008105.1, forward strand.
AGTTTGGGGACCATCGTTAATCGAGGTACTACTGTACAGTCATCCCTCCGTTGTATCTCTGTTTCTCGTGTGTTTCAGTTTTCGTGCAGTTTTTTCGGGGAAATTTACTCTGTTTTCTGTGATTCCCCCCGTTTCGTTCATGGTATGGAATCCCGTCCAGTGTCCAGCGCACATACAAAGCCCGTAAGCCCGCCTCCCACCCACATTCTCAGGCAGTGTAGCATTGTTTCTGGTTGAGTGAACATTATCCAGCTAGTTCATACTAAAACATTTCTTAACAATCCATTGTTTTTGGCCCTTGATTATTGTGTGTGACTGCATATAAAGCCACCATGGGCCCAAAGAAAGCTCCTAGTGTCAGTCCTTTGGTAAAGAAAGTGAGGAACACCATAGAATTAAAAAAAAGAAATGAGCAAAGTATCAAAGTGGAGTCGATAAAGACTATAGCACCAGCCGGCGTTAAAGTGTAGCATTAACAGTGTAGCAAGTAAGTTAAGCCATTAATCGATAGAAAAAAGACGAACGAAACCTAACTCCTCCATTGTTTGTTTGAGGAATATAGGGACAGACTAGAGCTGCCGTCTGCCAACATCTCCTCCAAGGTAAGTGTAAATCTTTCTTATTTATAGAAGTGTGAATATTCCTTATTTATAAATTAAAGTGTAAATATTTATTTATAAATTTAAGTGTAAATATTTCTTATTTATAAATTATATGAACAGAATTCAATCCTGTCCAGGCTGGAAACAGCGACAACAACTGGTTTGTTGGTGTATGAGAGAGGCAGGAGAGTTTTGAGGCAGGACAAGATAGCTCTTCAAAACAATAATATAAACTCTACGCTTATTTATCTATCACAATTCATCTAATATGACATAATAAACAATATTAATAACATAGAAACATGAAAATATACGTACTCTAGAATGAATAAAGTATGTCATTATGTATGAGAGAACTGGCGGTAATATTGTTTTTGTTGGGTATATGGCCACTGCTGGTGGAGGTCGGCAGCAGCAGCATTTAAGAGATGCAGTGTGTGATGTGGAAGTCTAACAGTAAGGCATGGGTCACTAGGGAAATTTTTTTGGATTGGTTCCATGAAGTGTTTGGCCCCAGTGTGAAGAAATATCTCGAGGAAAATAATTTGCCACTAAAGTTCCTCCTGATAATGGACAATGCTCCTTGTCATCCTCGAGACTTGGCAGAGCAAATTGTGCAGGACTTTAAGTTCATCAAAGTGAAGTTCTTGCCCCCAAATACCACTCCTCTCCTCCAGCCCATGGACCAGCAGGTCATTTCCAACTTTAAAAAACTCTACACCAAAGCAATGTTTCAAAAGTGCTTTGAAGTGACCACAGACATTAATATGACACCTAAAAGAGTTTTGGAAAGATCGTTCAATATCCTGCATTGTGTAAGCCTTATAGGTAAGGCTTGGGAGGAAGTGACTACCAGGACTTTGAACTCTGCCTGGAGAAAATTGTGGCCAGACTGTGTCCAAGAGAGGGATTTTGAAGGTTTTGGGGATGAGCCTCAGAACCCTGAGCCTGAGCCTGTTGTGGAAGAAATTGTGGCACTGGGCAAGTCCATGGGGATGGATGTTAGTACCGAGGATGTGGAACAGTTGGTGGAGGAGGACAATGAAGAAATAACCACTGATAGATCTGCAAGAGCTTCAACAGCAACAGCAACAACAGACCACAGTTCAGGAAAATGGCTCAGAGGAGGAGGAGGAACAGAGATGGAGGAAGTTGCCTTCTTCAATGATTAAGGAGATTTGGGGAATGTGGACCAGGGTGCAAGGCTTTATGGATGAATATCACCCTAACAAAGCTGTTGCAGGCCGTGCTGGCAACCTGTACAATGACAATGTGGTGTCCCATTTCAGGGATGTTTTAAAGAATCGCCAGACACAGAGCTCCCTGGACAGATTTTTTGTGAGAGAGGGGTCCAGTGACTCTCAAGCTGGTCCTAGTGGCATTAAAAGAAAAAGGCCAGTAACCCCAGAAAAGAACTTGGTACCTGCAGTGTTAATGGAAGGGATTCCCTTCCAAACACTAGCAACTCCTCCATCCTCCCCTCTCCTCCCATCTTCCACACATCAACAACTCTTCAATAAAAATAAGTGACATGTTATTGTACTTTTATTCTTAATATATCATTGTTTTCTGTGTAATTTAATGTACAGTGGTCCCTCGGTTTTCGTGCATCTCCAAACTCAAACATTTATGTAAGTGTATTTTCGTGAGTGCTGTTGCAAGTGCATTTTTGGGGGTCTGAAATAGACTAACCTACTTGACATTATTTCTTAAGGAAGTAAATTCGTTCGGTAATGGCACTTAAGCAGCATTCTGGAACGAATTTTTGGCGAAAACCGAGGGACCACTGTATATTTAATGTACAAATATATTTTATTTTAATACTTTTGGGTGTCTGAAACGGATTAATTTTATTTCCATTATTTCTTATGGGGAAAATAGATTCGAATTACGATATTTTCTGTTTACGCTAAGCCCTCTGGAATGGATTAATATCGTAATCCGGGGGTCCACTGTACATAGATTATCATACATAGCAGAATATGCGTAGAGAACCTAGGATAACCCAAAAAAGTCAGTTCACTGAGTTTAATCATTTCTAACTTGGCACTTAAAGTAAGAGGCTTACGACTCCTCTTTTTATCACAACTAAGCTTAGACGCCATAGTCAATGAGAGCCAACTAGTTAACGAAAGAGTAAATGAGAGAGAGAACGAGATACAGAGTTCAGACAAGGTAAAAACAAACTGAACAGGTAGTGGGCGATCACTCGGTCAGGCGAAATGAATGCGATTAATACGTGTCCACTTTTAGTTCATTCACATACGTTTGTAAGAGTTTGTGAAACTTTACCTCAAAATAATTTTTTTATTATACAGTGGACCCCAGTAACGTAAAACTTTATTCCAGAAGCCTGCTCAAATGCCATTACCGAGCAATTTACTCCCTTAAGGAATAATGTCACGTAGGTTAGTCTATTTCAGGCCCCCAAAATACACTTCCACAAGCACTTACAATATTATACTTACATAATTGTACGATTTCCGGTGTTCGTTACTCGGGGACCACTGTAATAATAATTACCTCACAATACAAATACTCTTATATTGTGTACAAGTTGTACAAGTTAGTACAAAATAAACAGAAGAAGCGCTAAACCCACAAGGGTTGTGAATAGCTATATATAGAGTGAAGGCATATGAAAGGAATACAGTGGAACCTCTGCTTACGAGTTTAATCCAGTTGCTTGCTCGCAACTGGATTTGCTCGTTTGCAGAGTCAATTTTCCTCATTTAAATTAATTAAAATGGAATTAATCCGTTCCAGTGGAATTCCAGGCTCCACAAAATACTTCAATAATTTCCCAAATATCAACTCTATGGCTTATTTATCTATCACAATTCATCTAATAAGACGTAATAAACAATATTAATAACATAGATACATGATATATACACTAGAATGAATGAAATATTACGTATGTGAGTAGTGTCAGTGGATGCGGAGTCAGTGGCCATTGTTGTTGCTCTTGGCATACCTTCCCATACTTTTATAACAGAAAACTGAGTGCTTGTAAGGCAAACTCCATTAGATCGTCATTTTTCTATCGCTTAATGGCTTAATTGCTACACTCCTAATGGTACACTCTCAATGGTACTCTCAATGGTACACACTCAATGGTACACTCAATGGTACACTCTCAATGGTACACTCTCAATGGTACACTCAATGGTACACTCTTAATGGTACACTCTTAATGGTACACTCATAATGCTACACCTAGTTTGTGTTTATGTATGATTTCCTGCTTTAATTCCATGGAAATCATCCTCATTTTCTTCTCAGCACTGTCCTTTGCACTTGCTTTCTTAAGATCCATGGTTAGAAAGAAGAAATTTCGCAAAATAACTGCAAGAAACGTAATGAAAACACAAAATACAGTGGACCCTCGGTTAACGAATACCCCGGAAATCGTGCAATTATGTAAGTATAATTTTGTAAGTTCTTGTGGAAGTGTATTTTTGGGGGTCTGAAATAGACTAGCCTACGTGAAATTTTTCCTTAAGGGAGTAAATTCGTTCGGTAATGGCACTTGAGCAGACTTCAGGAGTGAAGTTTTTACGAAACTCGGGGGTCCACTGTATTCCCTCCCTTCCTGAGCGGCGATGTTTTGATACACACTGCCATCTTGTGGTGGCGATCTGAAACTCACTTATAGTATTATTATTATTATTATTATTTTTATTATTATTATTATTATTATTATAATTACGTATTATTTTTTAGTACATACGTATTCTTATAATAATAATTATTATATTATACATATTATTATTATTAGTAGTAGTAGTAGTACGTATGTATTCTTATAATAATACTCTTGCTTACCATTTGGAATTTTTATTCACACAAAAAATAGAAGATTTACTGTTATGCAGACTATTGCATTATTGTAATAATTGTACAAATAATGTCAACCCATTCGGACAGGTATTAGACAGTGACGTCATTTGTTTACTCTTGAACATCGCCAAAAATCAAACATTTCAGCTACTTTGAGCTCAATTTCAAGGTACTTTTCATTGTAAAAGCAATCAAAATCATATCTATGTCTGTAATATATCTTCCATTCTATCAATTGAGACCAAAAAAAACGAGAATACAACCATAAAAACCATACGAAAATACAGTGGACCCCCGGCTAACGAACAAAATTCATTCCAGAAGCCTGCTCAAGTGCCATTACCGAACGAATTTACTTCCTTAAGAAATAATGTCACGTAGGTTAGTCTATTTCAGACCCCCAAAAATACACTTCCACAAGCACTTACAATATTATATATACTTACATAATTGTACGATTTCCGGGGTGTTCGTTAGCCGGGGGTCCACTGTATACCACTAAGGGCCAGCTAAGGCTGAGAAGTGAACTCAGTTATTTACAGTCAGATTTCTTTTAATTTTGGTGTACATTAAGAAACATCTTTCCATCATACATTGCCCAAGTTTCAATAAGACAGTCCAACAAACAAATGAGATCCAATTCCCTAGATCAAGGGCAAGAGCCCCTCACCAGCGTCAAGGAACCTTCCTTGAGGCCCACTCGCATCTGGAAATTTTGCTCGCCTATGGAAGCAAAAAATCGACCGATCGACTGCTCGCATCTGGAAAAACTCGCACGTGGATGCGCTCGTTAGTAGAGGTTCCACTGTATTTTTCTACAGTTATCCCTCAGTGTTTGACTAGAGAAAACGTAATTCTTCCGACACTCCTACAAAGTCGCTTGGTAAACAAATCTCATATTTGTCAATTTTTATTCTGTGGGTGTATGTATCATGTTTATATGCTATGTAAGGTGTTTTTTAAATAATTTTGAAGAGAATCTCATAGATGAATTAATGAAAATGTCTATATAACGTAAAATAAGACATTTAATGTGCCCAAGAGTGATTATTATTAGTATTACGTAATGTTTTCCCTCCGTCCGGCAGCACCATAGTATATAAACAGCATGTTTATATGCTTTGTAACGTGTTTCTTAAATAATTTTGAAGGAAATATCATAGATGGATTAATAAAAATGTCTATACAGTGGACCCCCGAGTAACGAACAAAATTCATTCCAGAAGCCTGCTCAAGTGCCATTACCGAACGAATTTACTCCCTTAAGAAATAATGTCAAGTAGGTTAGTCCATTTCAGACCCCCAAAAATACACTTACAAAAGCACTTACAATATTATACTTACATAATTGTACGATTTCCGGGGTGTTCGTAACTCGGGGGTCCACTGTATTAACATAAAATAAGACATTTAATGTGCCCAAGAGTGATTATTATTAGTACATATTACGTAATGTTTTCCCTCCGCCCAGCAACAAAATAGCATATAAACAGCATGTTTATATGCTTTGTAATGTGTTTCTTACATAATTTTGAAGAAAATATCATAGATGGATTAAGGAAAAAGTCTATACAGTGGACCCCCGCCTAACGAACAAAATTCATTCCAGAAGCCTGCTCAAGTGCCATTACCAAACGAATTTACTTCCTTAAGAAATAATGTCACGTAGGTTAGTCTATTTCAGACCCCCAAAAATACACTTCCACAAACACTTACAATATTATACTTACATAATTGTACGATTTCCGGGGTGTTCGTTAGGCGGGGGTCCACTGTATTAACGTAAAATAAGACATTTAATGTGCCCAAGAGTGATTATTATTAGTATAATGTAATGTTTTCCCTCCACCCGGCAAACACACCTACATAGCATATAAACATAGCATATAAACAGCATGTTTATATGCTATGTAACGTGTTTCTTATATAATTTTGAAGAAAATATCATAGATGGATTAATGAAAATGACTATATTGACGTAAAATTGGACATTTAATGTGCCCAAGAGTGATTATTACATAATAGAGAGATGTGCTCATGGAAAATGTAAACAAACCGGGTGGCACGCGCTGTATCTGAAAGACCCCTCGCCATATACAAAAGTTTTGGTCATAATTTGAACTCTCTGTATGAACAGAATGCCGAAAGGCGAAACGCCGAAAAGCGGGGCCCTTCTGTATATACAGTACCAAGCAAGAGGAAACGCTTTGGTATAAAGCTGTTTGTGCTTTGTGATTGCTACAGTTGTCTTGTATTGGATATTATTGTGTACACTGGAAGCTATACATTACAAGATACCAGGAAGTTATTGGGTATCTCTGGTGATGTGGTTAGAACAATGATGGAACCATATCTTGGTAAGGGGCATACGTATATTATATACTGATAACTGGTACACAAGCCCCTCCCTCAGTGATTTTTTGTGAGTGAACGTGACAGATGTGTGCAGTACAGTGCGTGGAAATCGTAAGCATATGCCTAGGTTTGATGCAGGCACTCGTAGAGGTCATGTGCAGGCGTTTGCTGCCAATGACATCATGGCATTTCGGTGGCATGATAAACGAGATGTCACACTGTTGTCATCAGTTCACCCTAACGAAATGACAGACACTGGTAGGCTGAATAGAGAGACCAATGAACCAATTCTAAAACTTGCAGCTGTGATTGACTACACCCTCAATATGCGTTCATTGGACAAATGTGACATGCAGATTGGGTTTGCTGATTGTGTTCGCAAGAGTTATAAGTGGTACATAAAACTTTTTTCACATTCTGGACATTTCCATGCTCAATGCTTATAATATTTATAAGTTGAAGACCACAAACAAACCACCATATGGCGAATTTTGTTTCTCTGTCATCAGACAAATAATATTCAAGTACCAAGGAGCAACACTTACAATAGAAAACCGCCCACCAAATTATCAACACCTACCCTCTCGTCTGAGGCATGGTGATCACTTGCTAACAAAACTGCCTGCTACTGCTTGCAAGAAAAAGGCTCAGAAGAGGTGTTTTGTCTGTGCACATACAAAAAGACGCCCACAGCAACGCAGAGACACTCATTTTATGTGTGAAGAGTGTAAAACACCACTGTGCATGATACCATGTTTCAAAGACTTCCACAAGCTGCAGAACTTCTAGGAAACTGTCCAATGACTCTATATACAGTGGACCCTCGCCATTCGAATTTAATCCGTTCCAGGAGCTTGTTCTTAACGTGAAATGTTCGAAAGGCGATTTAATTTTTCCCATAAGAAATAATGGAAATACAATTAATCCGTTCCAGAAATCCAAAAATATATAAAAAATATTATATTTTAATTAAATTAAGCTTCTACATAGACAAAAACATTAAATACTACAGTGCTGTACTACTAAAAGTATTAGTAAATAAATGCAAGTCTTTTTACTTACCATTATTGAAGATTGTTGATGGCATATGGAAGAGAGGGAGGAGGAGTGAGGGAGAGAGGGGTTAGTGTTTGGAAGGGAAATCCCCTTCCAGAAGGACTTCAGGTACCAAAGCCCTATCTGGGGTTACTTCTTTTCTTTGTCTTTTAATCCCACTAGGGCCAGCTTGGGAGTCACTGGACACTTTAACAAAATAACTGTCCACAGTCCTCTGTTTCTGGCGCCTTTTCAACATGTTCCTGAAGAAGGACATTGTTTGGTCACTGAACATGCTGCTGTTATGGCTTGTTTGAGCTTGTTCAGGGTGGTATTTTTCAACAAAACTTTGCAATCTATTCCACATTGTACACATCTCCTTAATCTCTGAAGAAGGCACCTTCTTCAGCCCCTCTTCCTCCTCCTCCTCCCGTGAATCAATAGCCTCAAATCTGGTCTGATGCTCTTCTATTTCCAGCTCTTGCAGCTCTTGAGTTGTTAGCTCTACCCTGTGGCCCTGCACTAACTCTTCCACATAATCGCCACTCACCTCCAACCCCATGGACTTGCCCAATTCCACAATACAGTCCACAACAGGCACAGGGTCGGTAGGGTCAGGGTCAGCCTCAAACCCTTCAAAATCCCTCTGTTGGACACAACCTGGCCACAATGGTCTCCAAGCAGAGTTCAAAGTCCTTGAAGTCACTCCTCCCAAGCCTTGCCTATAAGGCCTATGCAGCTGTAGATATTGAAATGATTCTTCCAGAACTCTCTAAGGGTCAATTCACTGTCCGAGGTCATTTCAAAGCACTTTTCAAACACTGCTTTTGTGTAGAGTTTTTGAAGTTACAGATGACCTGCTGGTCCATGGGCTGGAGGAGAGGAGTGGTGTTGGGAGGCAAGAACTTCAGTTTTATGAATTTGAAGTCTTCACACAGTAGGTCTTCCATGTTTTGAGGATGTGAAGGAGCATTGTCCAGCAACAGGAGGCACTTTTGTCCAAACCCTTTTCCTGTAGGTATTTTCTCACACTGGGGCCAAACACTTCATGGATCCAGTCACTGAAAAGGTGCTTTGTGACCCATGCATTCTGATTAGCTCTCCACAAGACACACAATCTACTTTTAACGACATTGTGTCTCTTGAACACTCTGGGATTTTCTGAGTGATACACTAGTAAAGGCTTTAATTTAAAATCCCCACTAGCATTACTACACATCAAGAGAGTTAGCCTGTCTTTCATAGGCTTGTGTCCTGGCAGTGCCTTTTCTTCCTGAGTAATGTATGTCCTGTTGGGCATTTTCTTCCAAAACAGGCCTGTTTCGTCACAATTGAACACTTGTTCAGGTTTCAATTTTTCAGTCTTTATGTAGTCCTGAAACTCCTTTATGAATTTTTCAGCTGCATGTTTGTCTGAACTGGCAGCCTCACCATGCCTTACCACATTATGTATGCCACTACGATGTTTAAATCTCTCAAACCAGCCTTTGCTGGCTTTAAATTCACTACCATTACAATCAGCACTGGTTGCAGGCATTTTCTTTAAAAGATCGGCATGCAAGTTCCTTGCCTTTTCACAAATAATTGATTCAGACACACTATCACCCGCTAACTCTTTATCCTTGAGCCACACCAGCAACAACTTCTCAATCTCTTCGATTATTTGTGGTCTGTTTTTGGCTCGCACAGTAACACCTTTTGCAACATCAGCTTGCTTAATTTCTTCCTTCTTAAGCAGGATAGAAGCGATAGTTGACCTGTTTTTGCCATATATCCTGGCAAGATCACACAATCACACACCACTCTCGTATTTTTGTATTATTTCCTTCTTCATTTCTACGGTGTTTCACACTTTTATCAGCCCAGGGGTACCACTAGGAACTTTCTTGGGACCCATGGTAGCTTATTTCACAGTCGCACGTAATGAACAAACTCCAAAAAATTATAATTAAATGTGAAATGTCTGTGGAAGCGTGCAGGGTATTGTTCTCTCGAGTGTAAACAACGCGGGACTGGCTCTCCACGCCTGCGCTGTGAGGCACCCAAGCGCCTGGGCCGACAGGTCACGAACATATTCGTTCGACTCGCGATAATTTGTTCGCATGACGATTTCGAATTTTTTGTACTAATGACGATTTGTTCGACTGCCGAGCCGTTCGAATAGCGGGGGTCCACTGTATGTATATACAGTGGACCCCCGGTTTTCGTGATTTTTCTGTTCCAGAATGCTGTTCAAGTGCCATTACCAAACGAATTTATACCCATAAGGAATATTGTAAAGTAGACTAGTTCTTTTAGACCCCCAAAAATACACTTACAAAAGCATTTAAAAAAATAAACTTACATAAAAGGGCGAGTTTGGAGCAGGACGAACACCGGGGATCCACTGTATATGATTGAACAATAGTAATAAACAATATTTTACATTGTAAGTGTTTTTAAATATGTTTTGTAAACAAAATAGTGAGAACAAACTTTATGCCGTTATTTTGTAATAATCAACGAGTGAATATTTGAAAAACAGCACTCATATTGGTCTCACAGGCCATAAAAGTTATTTGAAAAAAAAAATAAAAACGATAAGAAAACAACTCCAAAAAACTAAATCAAAGATTACCGGCAGACCGGCAGTCAGCGATGTTGCCGCAAGCTGTTCAATTTTGGTCAACTTCAACCCTCTATATCTCGGTAAGTATTGATCGCAAAAAATTTTTTTTACCCTATTAGATTTAGAAAAAAAAACTATCATTTCATAAGAAAACAGAATTTTTTTTTTTTAAATTCTGTGACCCTGAGAAGGAGATTTGGGGAGGGCCTGGCAACCCTGAAAGGGTTAAAAAAAAAAAAATTCCTATGAAATGGTAGAGAATCTTTTTCTGAAGGTAATAAAACAAAAAGTACAAAATTTGGTGGAAAATGACGAAATTACACTATCACGAATTTTACTGTTTCAGTGATATTTACACAATGGCAATTTTGCCCACTTTGACTCCTATTTTAGGCCAATTACATTATTCCAGTCGTCCAAATTCTTAGCTATTTCGTTAGTATTACTTCTATTTTATCGATTGAGCACAAGAAACTGCCCAATCAACTATTTCAACTACCCAACAAAGTGATCAGAAATTGGTAATTTCGCCAATTTCACACAAAGTTTCAAAATATTCCAATTTCAAAATAGAATCCAGGATAAACAATGCAGGCATTCCTGGCACTAAAGTAACATTTCCTCTGTTTATTAGTTACATTTCTAGGCCTTACATATGACTTCCATTTTGATTTTTGATTTACATAAAGAATTTTTATTCACACCAAAAAATAGATGAATTACTCTTATGCAATATTGTAATAATTGTATAAACACTATCAGTGCATTTGCAAACGTATATTAGACCCACCAGTTGATGTGTATTAGACACGTGATGTGATTTGTTTACTCTTGAAAATCAGCTACTTTGAGCTCAATTACAAGCTATTTTCAGTACTAAAACCAATCAAAATAATCTCTATTTCTGTAATATATCTTCCATTCTATCAATTGAGACCAAGAAACTGCGAATACAACTGTAAAACCATATGAAAATACACTGCAAAGCTGCTGTTTTAATCCAAAAACACAGTTGCGTTTTTTTTTTCTCATTATGCACTGCGCGCTTCAGGATTTACTTTATATGGTGCACACTTACCACATAGAGGCTTTCTCTCATATCTAGGCCCAAATTTACCGATCACAGGTTATCTGAGTGAGTTGAGCTCATGGCGTAGATCTACGTTTTGGACCCTGTGGACAAGGCGTAGATCTACGGCTTGGACCCTTAAAGGGTTAATATTGCACTGAAGCTAATATGAAAAGCTCATAAAAGGCAGTACAAAGTTCAGTGGACCCCCGAGTAACGAACAAAATTCATTCCAGAAGCCTGCTCAAGTGCCATTACCGAACGAATTTACTCCCTTAAGAAATAATGTCAAGTAGGTTAGTCCATTTCAGACCCCCAAAAATACACTTACAAAAGCACTTACAATATTATACTTACATAATTGTACGATTTCCGGGGTGTTCGTAACTCGGGGGTCCACTGTATATAAGTATGCAAAGAACTATCCTAAAAGGAAAGAGGAATGATTACACAGAGAACAGACAAAAAATAATACAAAAATATAAAATGGAAAGATAGTAAAATGGTATTAAACAAATTAAAAAAAAAGAAATAAAAAAAAAAAGAAATAAATGTAACACTGAAAAGTTGTGGCCAGCACTTAAGAGATTGGAAGGCAGGTTGCAAGGTGTAAAGTACAGTGGACCCCGACTATCGGCCGGTCTGAGTATCGGCCGACTTGTGTTTCGGTTGCTTTTTTCGGCTCAATTTTTCCCTGACTATCGACCGTTTCCCCGAGTTTCGGCCCGCGTACCAGACCTGTCTGCCTGCCCGCGCTTGCACGCCTCCCCGCGCAGGCATCGTGAGCCAGTCTAGCTTTGTTTACCATTGAATGAACATTACATTTCACAATAATTTCATTGTGTTTAGTGCTTGTTTATTGATTGTGACTGTGAAATAAGCCACCATGGGCCCAAAGAAACTTCATAGTGGCAGCACTTTGGTAAAGAAAGTGACAAACATGATAGAATTGAAGAAAGAAATTGTAGCAAAGTACCAAAGTGGAGGAGGAAGAGAGAGGGGAGAATGTGTCTTCTTCAGTGATTCACTGATTCTACGATATGTACGATACTAAAGCAGCACGAGTCGATAAAGGCTATAGCACCAGCCAGCAATAAAGTGTAGCATTAACAGTGTAGCAAGTAAGTTAAGCGATTAAGCGATAGAAAAATGACTCGAAACTTAACTCCATTGTTGTTTGAGGTAGTAATATAGGGGCACTGAGACCAACGCCGCCCTCTGCCACCATCTCTTGCAAGGCAAGTGTAAATATTTCTTATTTATAAAGTGTAAATATTTCTTATTTATAAATTAAAGTGTAAATATTTCTTATTTATAAATTAAAGTGTAAATATTTCTTAATTATAAATTACATACATTGTTTCAGTATGAATTAGTTGTAGTGACCTGCTGCCTCCACCACCAGCAGTACAGTGGTCCCTCGGTTTTTGTGCATCTCCAAACTCGAACATTTATGTAAGTGTATTTTCGTAAGTGTTGTTGCAAGTGTATTTTTGGGGGTCTGAAATAGACTAACCTACGTGACATTATTTCTTAAGGAAGTAAATTCGTTCGGTAATGGCACTTGAGCAGCATTCTGGAACGAATTTTCGGCGAAAACCGAGGGACCACTGTAATTTTGATTGGTTTCACAGTGACAAGTACCTTGAAACTGAGCGCAAAGTAGCGAAAATGTTCGATTTTTGCCGATGCTCAAGAGTAAACAAATCACGCCATGCGTCCAATACACATCAACTGGCAAGTCTAATATTCTTGCACAAGTGTGCTGATATTATTTATTCCGTTTTTACAATTATGCATTAGTATACATAACAGAAAATCTTCTATTTTTTGTGAGAATAAAAATTCAAAATGGAAAGCAAAAGTAATGTAAGAGGGGCCTGGAGACGTGACTAATGAACAGATAAAATGTTATTTTAGTGCCAGGGATATCTGTCTCGTTTATTCTGGACCCTATTTTGAAATTGGCATCTTTTGAAATTTGTGTGAAAATTGCCAATTTCTGACCACTTTATTGGGTAGTTCAAATCGGTAAATTGGCAGTTTCTTGTACTCAGTTGATAGAACAAATGGAATTCTAGCGAAATAGCTAAAATTTTAGTAGACTGAAACATTGGAATTGGCCAAAAATAGGGCTCAAATTGGGAAAAATCGCCGATGCGTAAACATCGTCGATACCGCTAACTTTGCGAGAGCATAATTCCATTAATGTTTCATCATATTTCATACTTTTGGTGTCATTATGATCAGAGAAGGATTTTCTATCATTTCATAAGAAAAAATATTTTTTTCCGAAAAATTTGAGACCCTGAGAACGAGTTTGGGAGAAGGCCTGTCGACCCTGAAAGGGTTAAAAAATTATTTTTTGTGTGAATATTTTTGGGTGGAACGGATTAATTGTATTTACATTTTTTTTTATGGGAATTATTAGTTCGACTCGGCCAGTTTGAGTTGTGGCCTAGCTCCTGGAACAGATTATGGCCGAAACTCGGGGGTCCACTGTACTTGCAATTAGGCCATCATAGAAGCTTTGATGGGCCCTGGTTGTTAAAGAAAATAGTGGGGCTAGTGCCACTGCCAGATAGAAGAAGAAGGATTAAATACTACTTTGTTGTCCATCTAATATAATACTGCACGCTTATTTTGCAGTTATATTACAATAAACATTAAAAATATAGAAGTTTAAAGTGCAATTTACATAGTAGGTTTTAACCATTATTTTAATTCTTTTATATTGAAGTGCATATCAAAGGTTTACTGTAATTTATTAATTGTGCACAATTTGAATGAAATCATAAAGCTAGTTTTCAAGGGTCATGAAAAAATAATTGTCAGTAAAATTGTTTGGATAATGAAAACCTACAGATGAGGAAGCCAGTGAATGTGGCCTTGACTCTATATACATTGAAAATTTTATAATTACAGTGGTACCCCAAGTTTCGGCCACCTCCCAACTCGAACAGTTATGTAGGTGCATTATTGTAAGTGTATTTTTGGGGGTCTGAAACGGACTAATCTAATTTACATTATTCCTTATGGGAACAAATTTGTTCGGTAATAGCACTTAAACAGCCTTCTGGATCGAATTATGGCCGAAACTCGGGGTACCACTATTTTCAAAGGTAATTCTCAGTTTTTATATTAAATATGTTTTATTTTGTATTACACTTTTGCATTCCATGGTTCCAATACTGTATTTTGTATTACACTATTGCATTCCATGGTTCCAATTATGTATTTTGTATTACACTGTTGCATTCCATGGTTCCAATAGTGTAAATACAGTAGAGCCCCGGATTTCGTCAATAATTCGTTCCAGAATACTATTCGAGTGCCGTTACCGAATGAATTTGTTCCCATAAGGACAAATGTAAATTAGATTAGTCTGTTTCAGACCCCCAAAAATACACTTACAAAAGCACTTACAAAAATACACTTACATAATTGTTCGAGTTGGGAGCAGTACGAAATCCGGGGGTCCACTGTATACAGTAGAGCCCCACTTATACGACTTGTTAGGTTCCAGGCTACCACCAGAAAGCGGACGCTATTTGTTTCCACTTATAAATATCAGATAATAAGTTTACACTAACATATATTAAGTTAGCAATAGAACTAGGCATTAAAAACAATAAAAAGTAAAATACACATACAATACACTCATTATCTCAAAATATTTGTTGTCTTAATGTATGGTGAGAAGTGAGTAGTGTTCATTGTAAGAAGTCATGTGTGGGAGGTATGGTAGCCAGCCAGGCCACCCAGCCCCACCCACACATAATATACTACGGCATTTAACCCTTTCAGGGTTGAGAGGCCCTCTCCCAAACTTGTTCTCACTCAAAAAATTTTCGGGGGAAAAAAATTATTTTTTCTTATGACATGATAGAGAATCTTTTTCCGATCATAATGACACCAAAAGTATGAAATTTGATGGAAAACTAACGGAATTATACTCTCACAAAGTTAGCGGTATCAATGATATTTACGCATCGGCGATTTCGCCCACTTTGAGCCCTATTTTCGGCCAATTCCAATGTTTCAGTCTACTAAAATTATAGCTATTTTGCTAGAATTCCATTTGTTCTATCGATTGAGTACAAGAAACTGCCAATTTACCAATTTCAACTACCCAATAAAGTGGTCAGAAATTGGCAGTTTGGCCAATTTCACACAAATTTCAAAAGATTCTAATTTCAAAATAGGGTCCAGAATAAACGAGACAGACATTCCTGGCACTAAAATAACATTTTATCTGTTCATTAGTCACGTCTCCAGGCCCCTCCTACATTACTTTTGCTTTCCATTTTGAATTTTTATTCTCACAAAAATAATAGAAGATTTTCTGTTATGTATACTACTGCATCATTGTAAAAATGGTATAAATAATATCAGCGCACTTGTGCAAGAATATTAGACTCGCCAGTTAATGTGTATTGGACTTGTGGCGTGATTTGTTTACTCTTGAACATCTGCAAAAATCGAACATTTTCGCTACTTTGCGCTCAGTTTCAAGGTACAGTGGACCCTAGCTATTCGAACACTCCAAAACTCACCCTTTTATGTAAGTTTATTATTGTAAGTGCTTTTATAAGTGTATTTTTGGGGGTCTGAAATGGACTAATCTAATTACATAATTCCTTAAGGGAATAAATTCATTTTGTAACAGCACTTGAACAGCATTCTGGAATAAGGGTGAGTTTTGGAGTGTTCGAATAGCGAGGGTCCACTGTACTTGTCATTGTGAAATCAATCAAAATTATCTCTGTTTCTGTGATATATCTTCCAATCTATCAATTGAGACCAAGAAAACGAGAATACAACCATAAATACCATACGAAAATAGACTGCAAAGTCGCTGTTTTAAACCAAAAACACAGAGTTTTTTGTCCTCATTATGCACTGACCGCACAGACCCATTCTCTCACATCTAGGCCTACCAGCCTTTTCCCTCCTGATTTGAGGGCGGTAGAATTTATGCGTACTAGTACGTCAGTAACCCTGGCGCGTAAGACGTACTAGTACAGCGAAAACCCTGAAAGGGTTAAAGCACCCTAGAGCGATAAAATGCATATACAGTCATACCTCGGTTAACGATATTAATCCGTCAGAGAGGGCGTATCTGTAACCGAATCAATCGTTATCCGAATGAATTTTCCCCATAAGAAATAATGGAAATAAAATTAATCCGTTCCAGACTTCCAAAAGTAGTAAAATTAAATATTTTTTAGAACTTTTTGACATTAAATAATACACAATTTAATGAACATTAAAGAAATACATGTAAATATATAGTACAATAACATGTCACTTATATTTATTGAAGAGGTGTTGATGTGTGGAGGACGGGAGGAGGGGAAAGGATGGAGTATAGTATGCTAGTGTTTGGAAGGGGAATCCCCTTCCATTAACACTGCAGGTGGCAAGTTCTTTTCTGGGGTTACTGGCCTTTTTCTTTGAATGCTACACTCCCTGCATGAATGCTACACTCCCTGCATCCCTGCTTCACTCCCTGCATGAATGCTACACTCCCTGCATCCCTGCTTCACTCCCTGCATGAATACTACACTCCCTGCATGCCTGCTACACTCCCTGCATGCCTGCTACACTCCCTGCATGCCTGCTACACTCCCTGCATGCCTGCTACACTCCCTGCATGCCTGCTACACTCCCTGCATGAATGCTACACTCCCTGCATGCCTGCTACACTCCCTGCATGCCTGCTACACTCCCTACATGCCTGCTACACTCCCTGCATGCCTGCTACACTCCCTGCATGAATGCTACACTCCCTGCATGAATGCTACACTCCCTGCATGAATGCTACACTCCCTGCATGAATGCTACACTCCCTGATGTACCTCCATGAATGCTACACTCCCTGCATGAATGCTACACTCCCTGCATGAATGCTACACTCCCTGCATGAATGCTACACTCCCTGCATGAATGCTACACTCCCTGCATGAATGCTACACTCCCTGCATGAATGCTACACTCCCTGCATGAATGCTACACTCCCTGCATGAATGCTACACTCCCTGCGTAAATGCTTCACTCCCTGCTACTCAGTTCTACTGTATTTCTGAGCCTCTTTACCACAAGGCTAGCACTAGGAGCTTTCTTTGGACCCATGGTAGCTTATTTAGCAGTTGCAAGCACTAAAAACAGTGGAATAATGACAATATACTGGTATGAATGCGTGGGTGGAGTGGGTGGTGGTCGCTCTCGCTTGTAAACAATAGCACACTGACGCTCCCTGGAGTGCCCGCACAGCTGGGCGCCACGCAGACGCGTCCGGGATGAATATCGTAAACCGAAGCAATAAACCGAGTCAATATTTTGACGTAAAAATGTATCGCTAACCGTATTTATCGTTATCCGATGCCATCGTTAACCGAGGTATGACTGTAGTGTACACTAATTACTTACCTTAAAATATTTGTAGTCTTAATATAGGGTGCAAGCTCTAGTATATTATGTGTGGGTGGGGTGACCCAATAGGCTAAGATACCTACCACACCTGACTTTCTACAAATAAATACAGTGGACCCCCGAGTAACGTAAAAATTTCATCCCAGAAGTCTGCTCAAGTGCCATTACCGAACGAATTTACTCCCTTAAGGAATAATGTCACGTAGGTTAGTCTATTTCAGACCCCCAAAAATACACTTCCACAAGTACTTACAATATTATACTTACATAATTGTACGATTTCCGGGGTGTTCGTTACTCGGGGTCCACTGTACTTACTTACCTTAAAATATTTGTAGTCTTAATGGTCTTAATATAGGGTGCAAGCTCTAGTATATTATGTGTGGGTGGGATGGCCAGATGGGCTAAGATACCTACCACACCTGACTTTCTATTTGTAGTCAGGTGTGGTAGGTATCTTAGCCCATCTGGCCACCCCGCCCACACATAATATACTAGTGCTGCAATGTAAACAGACAAATGCGGTTGGTGGGTTGATACACATTCATCTCCATATTTGTGAAGCTTATATCATAATACAAACACATTACATTGTGTACAAGTTGTCTTCACATTGGCACAGTAGAATAAATAAAGAGAAACACTCCCATTCTCATGTAACATACCATTTATAAAAGGAATGACTCTGTGTGAAGGCATATGAAAGGAATAATTTTATACAGTTACCCCCAGTAATACTATTGTGTACATATTGTCTTTGGTGTTAATCAGGTTTCATACAGGGAAGGGCAGGGGGTACTTCCAATTCTTTGGATCTAAAGCCCTTCACCAGCATCAAGGCTCTCCACATCTTCCTTGAAGGTGGCACACGTGTAAACTTAATCCTACCCACACAGGAAAAGCTAACACAATTCCCAAGAGGGTTAAGGTGTTTAATCCAAAGTCTGCCCAAAATGCACTGTATTGTATTGTATTAATCTCTTATACAATGTATCATCTTGGATTAAACTATAGTTTATTTGTTTGCTTAATAGGAAAAAAAATTCTCAGAAAGAAGAGAGATTTGTGTGTTGCAAACTCAGTAAATTTTTAATGAAATTCTGGCTACTCAAGTCCGGCCTGCTGGTTTACCTGAATCCCTTCATAAATGTTACTTTGCTCACACTCCAACAGCACGTCAAGTATTAAAAATCATTTGTCTCCATTCACTCCTATCAAATATGCTCACACATGCTTGCTGGAAGTCCAAGCCTTGACGGTGTACGTGATATTTCTCGACGGTAAATGAAGGCACAAGGCGGTAAGTGGAGAAAAAAGATACTATGGTGCAGGGAAAACCTCTGGTATTTTTGATACACTTCAGGTGTAAACACTGAGGCAGTAATGAACGTTGTGTATCCAATCAAGGAAGATTTCCCTCGTGACCCATGCCTTACTGTTAGCCTTCCACATCACACACAAATTAGACTTGGCGACACTCTTTTTCTTGAACACTCTGGGATTTTCAGTGATACACCAGTAAAGGCTTCACTTTGAAATCCCCTGCCTCCACTACATCGCTTCCCAAACTACTCCACTACCGACCACTCTGTGACTGAAGAAATACTTCCTAACATCCCTGTGATTCATCTGAGTCTTCAACTTCCAACTGTGTCCCCTTGTGCTGTGTCCCACTAGAGAAAACGTTATTCTTTCTGACACTCTGACGACTGCAAAAACATCTCATATTTATGTTAATTTATTCTACTTTGGGTGTATTTATCATGTTTATATGTTATGTAGTGTGTTTATTATATAATTTTGAAAAAGATTAAGCAAAATGTCTATACAGTTGACCCCCGGTTTTCAGCCAGTTTGGAAATCGAGCAGTTCGGATTTCGAGCACTTTTTCAGCGAAATTCCTCCCAGATTTCGAGCATCCGCTCAGAAATCATTGGTACCAGACGTGTGCACCTGGGCTGCTCATACATTCATGACTCACTCTTGGACACATTAAATGTCTTATTTTATGTTAATACAGTGGACCCCCGAGTTTCGTAAACCCCGGAAATCGTACACTTATGTAAGTATAATATTGTAAGTGCTTGTGGAAGTGTATTTTTGGGGGTCTGAAATAGACTAACCTACGTGATATTTTTCCTTAAAAGAGTAAATTCGTTCGGTAATGGCGCTTGAGCAGACTTCAGGAGTGAAGTTTTTACGAAACTCAGGGGTCCACTGTACAGTGGAACCCTGAGTATCGGCGGCTTTGAGTTTAGACCCCTTTTTTCGGCTAAATTTTGTCCTGAGTTTTACACTGTGCCCCATGTTTCGGCCCGCGTACCAGACCTGTCCGCCTGCCCTTTGCCTGCATGCCTCCCCGCGCAGCCGTCGTGAGTCTGGCTTTGTTTCTCCTCGAGTGAACATTACATTATATAATAGGCATTTAAAGTGCCCTAGAGCGATAAAATGCATATACGTACAGTACACTCATTACTTACCTTAAAATATTTGTAGTCTTAATGATCTTAATATAGGGTGGAAGGTGAATAGTAAGGTAGGTAGGTATCAAAGTGTGGTAGGTATGTAACCCCCATCTGGCTACCCCACCCACACATTATATACTAGGCATTTAAAGTGCCCTAGAGCAATAAAATGCATATACAGTACACTCATTACTTTAAAATATTTGTAGAGTGAGAAGTGAGTAAACAAGATGAGTTTACGGGAGGGGAAAAATTTTTGAGCACGCGGTCGCCCACTGGATTGGCTGTGGATTACACCATTTGAGTCAATGGGGGAGACCTATCGCCACCCCCTGCCACCCTCCCAGCCTTCAGTTCAGTTCATACTCGGGAAGCTTGCTGTGTTTATTTACAAACGTATTTTAATTGTCATTTTTTAAATCTGCCAAGCAATTATGGCACCCAGTAGGCATACAAGTGTTGCTGAAAGTTGCAAGAAAAGGTTTAAGCGTTCAAGTCTAGGAATTACGAAGAAAATCGAGATATTAAATAAGCTTAAGAGTAGCTCACGTGTGGTGGATATAGTGAGGCCCTATGACCTTAATGAAGCTTCAGTTCGTACAATTAAAAAGAACAAGGCGAATATACGAGCTTGTGTAATGAATAACCCAGGATGTCATCTCATGAAAAGAATGACACATAGGTCCCAACAAGTAAATAAAACAGAAAACTTGTTGCTTGATGGGATCAAACAAAAGACAAAGGTGCACCACTTAATTTCATCTTAATTAGGGAATAGGCCTTACAGTTGTTTAAAGCAGTGTGTGATAAGGAAGGCTTGAAAAAGAGTGTGTGTTTAGCACAGGCTGGTTCCACAACATTAAGTTGCATAATAAGTTACATAATATTAAGTTTTCTGGTGAAAGTGCTTCAGCTGATCATACAGCAGCAAGTAATTTCCCTGCTGAATTGCAGGAAATTATTTCTGAGGGTGTCTTTGAGCCACATCAAGTGTTTAAATGCTGGCGAGACAGTGTTTTTTGGAAGAAAATGCCAACACGAACTTATATCAGTCAGCAAGAGAAAAGTGCACCAGGCTTCAAGACAGCAAAGGATCGCTTCACCTTGCTCCTTTGCGGTAATGCATCAGATGATTTCAAGTGTTAGCCCATGGTTATTTACCGCTCTAAGAATCCTCGTGATTTGAAAGGTGTAGATAAAAACACCTTACCAGTAATTTGGAGGTCAAACCAGTCAGCCGTACTAGTACGGCTTACGCGCCAGGGTTTTGGTCGTACTAGTACGACTAAATTCTAGTGCCCTCAAATCAAGCAGAAACAGGCTGGTAGGCCTAGATGTGAGAGAATGGGTCTGTGCGGTCAGTGTGCGCAGTATAAAAAAATCCTGCACCACACAGTGCATAATGAGGAAAAAAAAACTCTGACCATGTTTTTGGTTTAAAACAGCGACTTTGCAGTCTATTTTCGTATGGTATTTATGCTTGTATTCTCATTTTCTTAGTCTCATTTGATAGAATGGATGATATATTACAGAAATCGAGATAATTTTGACTGGTTTCACGATGACAAGTACCTTGAAACTGAGTAAACAATTCACGCCATGCATCCATTACACATCAACTGGGTAGTCTAATATTCTTGCACAAATGCGCTGATATTATTTATACCATTTTTACAATGATGCCGTTGTATACATAACAGTAAATCTTTTATTTTTTGTGAGAATAAAAATTCAAAATGGGCCTGGAGACGTGACTAATGAACAGATAAAATGTTATTTGAGTGCCAGGAATGTCTGTCTTATTTATTCTGGACCCTATTTTGAAATTGGCATCTTTTGAAATTTGTGTGAAATTGGCCAAATTGCAAATTTCTGACCACCTTATTGGGTAGTTGAAATCGGTAAATTGGCTGTTTCTTGTACTCAATTGATAGAACAAATGGAATTCTAGAGAAATAGCTATAATTTTAGTAGACTGAGACGTTGAAATTTGCTGAAAATAGGGCTCAAAGTGGGCGAAATCGCTGATGCGTAAATATCATCGATACCGGTAACTTTGCGAAAGCATAATTCCATTAGTTTTCGATCAAATTTCATAATGTTGGTGTCGTTGTGATCGGAAAAAGATTCTCTATCATTTCATAAGAAAAGAATAATTTTTTTTTTTACGAAAAATTTGGGACCCTGAGAACGAGTTTTAGAGAGGGCCTGTGGACCCCCAAAGGGTTAAGCATCACTTTATTCCTGAAGTCAAGTCTTACCTGCACAGCAAGAACCTTGCATTCAAGGCTCTCTTCATTCTTGATAATTCCCGTACTCATCCAAAAGCTTTGCTGGATGTGACCCCAAATGTAAAAGTTGTATTTTTACCTCCAAATACAACATCTCTAATTCAACTACTGGATCGGGGAGTTATTAAGTCATTCAAGTGTAACTACACAAAAAAGTTATGAAAAAATTAGTTGCATCAGTGGACTCTGACTCCAACTTGGCTTTACCAAGCTTCTGAAATAAATTTAACATTGCAGATGCTATCAGCTATGCTAGAAGTGCATGGAATGAAGTGCCCCAATCAACATTAAATGCAGGTTGGGGAAAGTTATGATCTTCTGTAGTTAATTCTTTCACTGGTTTTCCCTTGCTTGAGAGTCAGGTTCAGGAAATTGTTCAGCTGGGAAGGAGATTACCAAGTGATGGTTTTGAAGATGTGAATGAGCTCCTAAAAGATAATGATGATGAAGACAGGAGTCCAGAGGAAATGTTGGCAGAGCTTGATGCACAGATACAAGGGAGGGAGATAACAGAAGAAGATGATGAAGAACCTGAAGAAAAACAGTTAACATTGCAGCAGTTAAGTGAGCAGTTCCATGTTGCTGCTAAACTTTTTCACTGAAGAGGACCCTGACAAATCTAGAAGCAGTGCTTTGAAACGGGGTCTACACCAGCTGATGATGCCTTACTGTCAGCTGTATAATGTACTGCAGGGTAAAAGAGCCCAGAGATCCATTACAGAATTTATGCACACTCCAATACAACCATCGACTTCAGTACCAGAACCTCTACCATCCACTTCTGCCGACAACCAACAACCATCCACCTCAGCCCAGTAGGGCCACACATCCACTCTCTTCACAATCATCCACAAACACCTTTACCCACAATTTAAGGTAAGAAATACTATTGTTTCTATTGCATTTGTAGTCTTAAGCAGTAATATATCACAACAATGAACTACAGTTACATATTCACTTTTATTTTTGTAATGTCTGTTGGTCTAAAAAAAAGTTGTTTGGCTTTTTGGGGGCTCCCATGAATGCAACCCTATTTTTCCCATAAGTTCTTCAGTTCATCTAACATGATTTTACCTAACACAGCATTTTCAGGAACGTAACTATCATGTTAAATGATGGTCTACTGCATAAATAACATACTACCAGTAATATTACAAATATGAAATAATGACTTAAGCAACAGTATTACATACTTAAGAGATATTAGGCAGCTAACAGTTTTCTCTGAAGTATGAAACTAAGTTTTGAATGACATTTACTAACTTTTCTGTCTATGTTAGATTTGATTTTCATCTTTATTTTCTTTGTGCAAGACATGTAGATTTGTGAGATTGTAATTTATGAAAGTATTCATTAAACTAACTTTGTATGAGCTTAACACTCATTGATCTTACTTTATTTAATTTTTCTGAATACTAACAATAGTAGAGTAATAATACTGTTTACAGTATGCTGCGGAATTGGACCCTACCTTTTTTTTTTAACCTGAACTTTTACATAGAACTAAAAAACTGGGCCAATTTCTCCGCCAGTAGGTCCCTGATTCACACAATAATTTTAGGTTTACCCGCCCGACCAGCCGATGGTTTTCAACCCTCAAAACCCCAATGCTCCGCCCATCTACCCATGTGGGATCTGTCACAAGGAGGTGCACGATAATGACCAAGCCATCCTCTGCGAATCTGGTTGCAACTTCTGGTTTCACAGGTGAGATTTCTGTTCCTTAGTTATATACAGTAATTCATTTGGCATGGGTAAATTAAGAATTACGGAAAGTTGATCTATCAATCTCATGGATGTAGGATAGGGATCATACCTGCCATCTGTGACATTGGCATATCAAATTTCATGTATGTTGTAAAGTACCCCCCCGTATCTGCGGTTGATACGTTCCAAGACCTACTGTAAATACCTAAAGCAGTGGATGGTAGCAAACCCTATACAGTGGTCCCTTGGTTTTCATGTTTAATCCGTTCCAGAGGGATCAACTAAAACCAAAATTGACGAAAACTAAAACCATTTTCCCCATAAGAAATAATGTAAATTCAATTAATCCGTTTCAGACACCCAGGAGTATTAACAAAAAATAATTTTTTAGAGATTAAATATAGATTTACATACAGAAAAGAATGACAAATAAATATAAAGCACTAATAACATGTATAAATGAACATTTAACATCACACTTACCTTTATTGAAGACTCTTGTTGGTGTATGGAAGACGGAAAGAAGGAGAGAGGGAGGCGAGTTTATTGTTTGGAGGCAGGACAAAATGCTTCAATTTGACACTAATATCAGCTCTACTGCTTATTTATCTATCACAATTCATCTAATATGACATAATAAACAATATTAATAATATAGAAACATAATATATACTTTAGAATGAATAAAATATGTCATTACGAATGTGAGGACTGGTGATAGTGTTATTGTTGTTGGGTTTATTAGGGCCACTGACCATAAGCCGTACATATAGTGGAGGCAGCAAAGCCACTACCAGTATTCACACTGAAACAATGTACGTAATTTATAAATAAAAAAATATTTACACTTTAATTTATAAATAAGTAATATTTACACTTTAATTTATAAATAAGAAATATTTACACTTATCTTGGAGGAGATTGTGGCAGAGGGCGGCTCTGGTCTCAGTGCCCCTATACTCCTCAAACAACAATGGAGGAGTTAAGTTTCGTGTCGTCATTTTTCTATCGCTTAATCGCTTAACTTACTTGCTACACTGTTAGTGCTACACTTTATAGCTGGCTGGTGCTATAGCCTTTATCGAATCCACTTTGATATGATTTCTTTTTTTAATTCTATGGTGTTCCTCACTTTCTTTACCAAAGGACTGGCACTAGGAGCTTTCTTTGGGCCCATGGTGGCTTATTTAGCAGTCACACTCAATAATCAAGGGCCAAAAACAATGGATTGTTAAGAAATGTTTTGTATGAACTCGCAGGATAATGTTCACTCAACCAGAAACAATTCTACACTGCCTGAGAATGTGCATGGGAGGCGGGCTTGTGGGCTTTGTATGTGCGCTGGGCACTGGACAGGTTCCATACCATCGATGAAAACTAAGCTAATCGGCGAAAACTAAGCCAATATTTCCACGAAAAAAGTGCGCGAAAACCAAAGTCAGCGAAAACTGAGACACACGACCAAGGGTTGACTGTATATAAGTCATTTTTTGTTTACATACATTCTTTCTTTCAACACGTCGGCCGTTTCCCACCGAGGCAGGGTGGCCCAAAAGGAAAAACAAAAGTTTCTCCTTTTACATTTAGTAATATATACAGGAGAAGGGGTTACTAGCCCCTTGCTCCCGGCATTTTAGTCGCCTCTTACGACACGCATTTCTTACGGAGGAAGAATTCTATTCCACTTCCCCATGGAGATAAGAGGAAATAAGAACAAGAACTAGTAAAAAATTAGAAGAAAACCCAGAGGGGTGAGTATATATATGCTTGTACATGAATGTGTAGTGTGATCTAAGTGTAAGTAGAAGTAGCAAGATGTACCTGAAATCTTGCATGTTTATGAGACAGAAAAAAGACACCAGCAATCCTACCATCATGTAAAACAATTACAGGCTTTCGTTTTACACTCACTTGGCAGGACGGTAGTACCTCCCTGGACAGTTGCTGTCTACCAACCTACATACCTATGATAAAATTTAATTGATAAATTACATACAGTAAGACATTACCACCATTAAATAATAATAAAATACATTGTACATGATTATACTTCATGAATGGAAGATTCATTCTTGCCGTACATCTTACCAACCTCAGCATACCATTTTTTTTTGCTTGTTATATTAAGTCAAGAATTATCACTTTCCACTGGTGGGAAGCACTTCATGGCTTTTCAGATAACTGAAAATGTGGAAAGCGAGTCCATACATACAGGGGATTCTACTGTACTTCCTAAACAAATTTTTACTCATATGACATTGTGCAATCACATTTAATAGGAAAAGATTATCCTGTTATATTTATTTGTTAAAGCTTTATTACTGTACAGGATATCACAGAACATTTAGTTGTACTGCATTGCTGTGTTATTCCTCCATTCATCTCTTAACTCTTTCACTGTTGGTCCCGTAATATTACGGCTTGCAAGCCAGTGTCGGTCCCATAATAATATGCCAAAATTCTAGCGGCTTCAAATCTAACGGGAGAAAGCTGGTAGACCTACATGTGAGAGAATGGGTCTGCATGCACAGTGTGCGCAGTATAAAAAAAAATCGGGGAGCCAGTGGTGCATTATGGGAATGCCATTTCAGTAGGCCTTGTTCACCATGCCTCAAGGTAAGAAATACCTCACTCCCCAGCGAATTGAGACTCTTCTCAAGTGATAGTTCTAACACAGATGGAAGTGTCAGTGAAAATGAATTTCATTGTTTTGAGGAGTTTGTGACCGAAAGCAATGCCCAGGATACCAGAAATAGTGCTGAAAACCCACATGACCCTCAACCTTCCACCTCTGGTGCTGGCTTGTCTTGTTCAAGTTCAGTTGTACCAGGGCGAAAGAGAAAATTTATATTTTCCTGTGTCCAGGACTCAGATGTAATAGTGATTTCCAAGCTCTTGATTACAATTCCAGTAGCAACAGTAAAGAAGAATATTCTCCAGTGAAGTGTCAATTTATACGATGCTACATGTGTTCTGGTAGTGTGCCATATGCTATTCCAAGGGGAAGGAGTACATCCCGTAGCCCTACTCTAGGAACAGGTAGTGAAAATGACAATGATATTGTTACAGTTGGGATGGATAATATACATGCGGTAGCAGGTGATGTTAGTGCTATGCATCATGTGGCACCAGCGGCACCCCAGGATGGTAGCCATGCCGCTGACTCAGCTCATCCACAACAAAGGCCACCCACACACCACAGCCTGCACAACCACAACCACCTGTCAATATCCAGTACCCACCAGCAGACCGCACCTGGGATTGGCAGCAGGGTGCTAATTTTGTTCCCAATCCCCATCACTTTGATGAAACTCAAAGTGGAATATGGCCATCTTGTACACTTGGGAACAATGCCACTGAACTGCAGTGTTTTGAGTTATTCTTTGATGAACCCCTGATGGAAATTATTGTCAGGGAAAGTAACACATACTTTGAGTACACCATGACAAACAATTATTTCACCAAAATCACGCCTACACCAGTGGAAAGAGACAACTGTGGCTGAGATGTATCTGTTCTTTCCCACAATAATGCTTATGCCACATGTGTATAAGCACACTGTCACATCATAGTGGTCGACAGACCGCCTAATTTCAACCCCAGCTTTCAGTGATATACAGTGGAACCCTGAGTTTTGGCCACCCCGAGCATCAACCGCTTCGAGTTTCGGTCACTTTTTTTGGCCTAATTTTGTCCCGACTTTTGGCCGTTGGCCTGAGTTTTGGCCAGCATACCAGACCTGTCCGCCTGCCTGCGCCTCCCCGCACAGGCATCATGAGAGAGTCTAGCTTTGTTTATCCTTGAGTGAATATTACCTGCGTGCTCATCCAAACATTTCACAATAAATTCATAGTGGCAGCACTTTGGTAAAGAAAGTTACAAACACAATAGAATTGAAGAAAGAAATTGTAGCAGAGTACCAAAGTGGAGGAGTAAGAAGAGAGGGGAGAATGTGCCTTCTTCAGTGATTCTACGATATGTACGATAATAAAGCAGCATGAGTCGATAAAAGATATAGCACCAGCCAGCGATAAAGTGTATCATTAACAGTGTAGCAAGTAAGTTAAGCAATTAATCGATAGGAAAAGGACAGCACGAAACTGACTCCTCCAATGTTGTTGGAGTTATATAGGGTGACTGACAACACCGCCGTCTTTGGCGGCCATCACCGCCACTATGTAAGGCTTATCTTTCAGTGGCCAACAACAAACAACACAGCAACACTGTTGGTTAGGGAGAGAGACATATGACATTTTATTCATTCTAGAGTATATATCATGTTTCTATGTTATTAATATTGTTTATTATGTTATATTAGATGAATTGTGCTAGATAAATACAGGTATCCCTCAACATTCGCGGGGGTTAGGGGATCAAGATCCTCGTGGATGTTGAAAAATCGCGAATGTTTGGTGTCCCAATATATTGTAGGGAAATATAATACAATACTGCTTCCTTAACCTATTGAACCATGAACAATCATAAAACACATATAAACATCGTAAAATAATGTACTATATACATGTTATTTTGACATGAGCTGGCTGTGGAGGGAGGCCTGTAATAGTATAATTTTACAATAAGTATTTTATAGTGTTGTGAAGTGTCATGGGGAATCAAGTTACTGACACACTGCTTCTTCTCCCTCTGCTGTAGCTCCGCCCACTTTGTAATGATGCCAAATGTTGAATTAAATATGTATACATTAGAACAAAAAATGAAACTCCAACTTCATAACTTTATTTTAATTTGCATAACTCATATATTACAGAAAACAATAAAAAAGTAAAATACACATACAACGAGTTAAGCTTACAGAAAAATACATTAAATTCACCATCTAACATTGTTACGAAGTGGGAGGAGCTATTGGAGGAGGGAGGCGCAGTAACATTCAGTGTCTGGTGAGTCGTCATAGGTGGTGGGTGTTAGCCTTAGCGCTAATAAAATGTTGTGTAATTACACTAATATTAGTAATAAAGGTTATCTATCTATTACATTTATTCCAAATTGATATCAGTAACATGATAAATACCCTAGAACTGTAATAAAGATGCTGAGATGAATAATATATGCCATATTATATGAGGGGTAAGAGAGCAGGTACAGACCGCCACCATATAAGATGTTTACATCAGGGTAAACATGCCTAAATCACTCTTGTCGTAAGAACAAATGCAAAAATAGCATTTATTGTTTTTAGAATAATAATAATTTATAATAATTGATCTGGAGCACTTTAAATGTTATCAGTATTTGGTAGCTGACATTTAGAGCACTCCACAGCAATTATTATTATTAATTATTATTATTATTATTATTATTATTATTATTATTATTATTATTATTTTTATTATTATTATTTCCCTACAATATATTGTAAGAAAATAATAATAATAATTATTATTATTATTATTTCCCTACAATATATTGTAGGGAAATAATAATAATAAAAAATAATAATAATAATTGCTGTGGAGTGCTCTAAATGTCAGCTACCAAATACTGATGACATTTAAAGTGTTCCAGATCAATTATTATTATTCTAAAAATAATAAATGCTATTTTTGCATTTCTTATAACAAGAGTGATTTAGGCATCTTTACCCTGATGTAAACATCTTTTATGGTGGTGGTCTGTGCCTGCTCTCTTACCACTCATATAATATGGTATATATTATTCATTTCAGCATCTTTATTACAGTTCTAGGGTATTTATCATGTTTCTGATATCAATTTGGAATAAATGTAATAGATAGATAACCTTTATCTAACTTTATCTAACTTACCCCTTCTCTCCAAAATCTTTGAAAAATTAATTCATAGACAAATATATTCCTACCTCACCTCCAACAACGTACTCAACCACTGTCAATTTGGATTCAGGCCTAATAAAAATACAAATGATGCCATTATACACATGTTAGAAATAATTTACACCGCCCTTGAGAAAAAAGAAATCCCAGTGGGAATCTTCATTGATTTACGTAAAGCTTTTGATACAGTTGACCATGATCTGTTACACTTAAAATTATCGCACTATGGTATAAGAGGACACTCCTTAAACTACCTAAAATCATACCTTAGCAACAGAAACCAATATGTGTACACTAATGGAGCTAGCTCCACCGCGCAAACTATTACCGTAGGGGTCCCACAGGGAAGTGTTCTTGGCCCACTACTCTTTCTCATTTACATTAACGACCTACCAAATGCATCTCAACTACTCAAACCCATACTTTTTGCAGATGACACTACATACGTTATCTCTCACCCAAGCCCAGACACACTAGCCAACACTGCAAATACTGAATTGCAGAAAATATCTACCTGGATGATGACCAACAAACTTACTCTCAATATTGATAAAACCTATTTTATCCAGTTTGGGAACAGAGCTGCAAACGCACCACTTAACATAATGATAAACGGGTCCCCTATCGCAAAACTCACAGAGGGAAAATTCTTAGGAATACATCTTGACAGTGGCCTCAAATTTCAGACACACATACAACAAATCTCCAAGAAAGTCTCAAAGACCGTGGGAATACTATCCAAGATACGGTACTATGTTCCACAACCAGCTCTCCTTACCCTATATCACTCACTCATTTACCCCTACCTCACCTATGGAATCTGCGCATGGGGCTCTACATCAATAACTCATCTCAGACCACTAATAACACAACAAAAGGCAGCAGTTAGAATGATAACAAATTCTCACTCCAGGCAACATACTCCACCAATATTCAAAAACCTAAACTTACTCACCATACAAGACATCCATACTTTTTACTGTGCCTATTACATACATAGAACACTCTATGCAGATATTAACCCACCACTCAAACTTCTCCTTACCAATTTTAACAGGACACATGACCATAACACTAGACACAGATCACTCCTCGATGTTCCCCGTGTCCACCTAACACTATGTAAAAACTCAATGCACATAAAAGGCATGAAAATTTGGAATTCATTATCTGTCATTGCCAAAGAAACCCTACCTGTACCCCAATTCAAAACGATGCTAAAAAACCACCTTCTCACCCAAAGATAATTGCTCCATATCAACCATTCCCAGCAAAGTAGAATAATCACTTAACGTAAAACCTGACTTTAAAGTCAATGTAATGTATGAATGAACGATTGAATGAATGAATGTAAAACCTGTTATGAATAATACTTACTTAGCTAATTATTCCCAACACTTATATTATAATGACCACGTAAACTAACTGCAATGCAATTAATTGTTTTAAATTGTTTTAAATTGTTATCTCACTCAATTAGTTGCATTGCTGCAATAAATTGCTACAATTAATTGATATGTTCAACTTATATTCAAACTTTAAAACTTGATAAGCAACTTTACTTATTTTATAAATTATCAACCATAACTTTTTATTATTTTATTATTACTATTGCTTTAATTTGTTTAATCTGATTTAATTAATTTTATAATGAAGACAAAAGTACAAAACTATGTTCAAATTTCATAGCTTAAATACTCACCTTTACTCATTGTATACTATCTACAATAATTCATACAATCTAGTTTTAAGTTAATTTTAAGTCTGCCCAAAATGCCCTGCATACTAGGGGCTTTTGGCATGTACACCTCATGTAATCTCAATAACCAAATGTAATTCTTTGTATCATGTCCAAATAAAAATTATTATTATTATTATTATTATTATTATTTAGTACATTCATTACTTACTGCTTCCTTAACCTATTGAACCATGAACAATCATAAAACGCATGAAAACATAGTAAAATATTGTACTATATAGTACTACATACATGTTATACTGTAGTTTAATAACAAATAATGAACAAACAAAACACTCAGTGAGTGAGTGGTGGGTGGGCTGGCTTCCGGGTCGGAGGGAAGGTAGTAGGGATGCTCGGGTGGCGGGAAACTTAAATATGATTTGGCGGTCGGGAATTCGCGAATGTGTGAAGCCCGCGAAAGTAGAAAACGCGAAAGTTGAGGGATACCTGTAAGCTGTAGAATTGACATTAGTGTCATATTGAAGGACTATCTTGTCTTGCCTCCAAACAAACTCTCCTGCCTCTCTCATATGCTAACAAGAGTCTTTAATAAAGGTATAACTGATTTAAATGTTCATTTATCCATTAAAATTAGTGCTTTATATTTATTTCTCATTGTTTTCTGTATGTAAAACTATAGTATTTATTCTTTAAAAAAAAATTATTTTTTGTGAATATTTTTGGGTGGAAACGGATTAATTGTATTTACATTATTTCTTATGGGAAATAAGGTTTCGAATTACGAGCAATTCGTGTTAAGGCTTAGCTCCTGGAATATATTAAGATCGTTAATCGAGGGACCACTGTATATATATACAGTGGAGCCCCGGTGTTCGTGATTTATTCGTTCCAGAATGCTGTTGAAGTGCCGTTACCAAACGAATTTGTTCCCATAAGGAATAATGTAAATTAGATTAGTCCTTTTAGACCCCCAAATATACACTTACAAAAGCACTTACAAAAATACAGCCTGGCCAGCTCAGCGACACGTACTCCACTTTCATATTTTGCTATTATCTCTTTTTCAGTTCTACCGTGTTTCTAACCTTCTTTACCACAGGGCTGGCACTAGGAGCTTTCTTTGGGCCCATGGTGGCTTATTTAGCAGTTGCAAGCACAAAATGTATGGCATGAATGCGTGGGTGACCGTCACTCACTGGTAAACAATGACACACTGACTCTGAATTGAGTGTTGGGCCATGCGGGCCACGCGTACGCATCTGGGATGAATTACTATTTCCGAGCAGATCTACGATCACCGAACCAATATTTTTACGAAAAATGTTACAGTGGTCCCTCGACTAACGTAATTAATCCGTTCCAGGAGCTAGTTCTTAACACGAAAAATTCGTAATTCGAAACCTTATTTCCCATAAGAAATAATGTAAATACAATTAATCCGTTTCCACCCAAAAAATTTCACCAAAAAATTCATTTTTTTAAAGAATAAATACTATAGTTTTACATACAGAAAACAATGAGAAATAAATATAAAACACTAATTATAATGGACAAATGAACAGTTAAATAAGTTTTACCTTTATTGAAGACTCTTGTTGGCGTATGAGAGTTTGTTTGGAGAGAGGACAAAATAGTCCTTCAATATGACAATAATATCAACTCTACAGCTTATTTATCTAGCACAATTCATCTAATATGACATAATAAACAATATTAATAACATAGAAACATGATATAAACT